>WNHD01002128.1:0-16558 GCA_011057455.1 Ganaspis sp. Gsp50
TGTCATTTCTATTAGTCTCTACAAAAAATGATGTAATATCGTCAGATATTAATATTTTTAGGATGTCTGTGAAATTACACCAAGCTTTTGAGATGCCAAAAAGCTTCCCTTAAGGAAAATAACAAAAGCTCTAAAAGTCTCAATGTTATTTTAGGCCCTTCGTCCCAAATTTAATTTAAAGTTTTAAAAAATTGTCATATCTATTATTCTTTACAAAAAGTGATGTAATATCGTCAGATATTAATATTTTTAAGATGTCTGTGAAATTACACCATGCTTTTGAGATGCCAAAAAGCCCCCTGCAAGGAAAATAACAAAAGCTCTGAAAGTCTCAATGTTATTTTAGGCCCTTCGTCCAAAATTTAATTAAAAGATTTAAAAAGTTGTCATTTCTATTAATCTCGACAAGAATTGATGTAATATTGTCAGAAGGGAATATAAAAATAATAATAATAATAATAATAATAATAATAATAATAATAATAATAATTAGTATTATTATTATTAACAATCATTATTTTCATAATACTATTAATAAGTAACAAGAAATAAAAAATAACCATAAACATTAATTAAGAAAACAAGTAAAAAATATGAGTAAAAAATAACTAAAAACTAAATTTAAAAAAATGTGCGTTAATTTTTTGAAATAAAAGACTAACAAATAGGAATAAAAGGAATTGAAATTTTAAATATTTGAATCGAATTATCAAATGCAGTAGGAAAGGAGAAATAGAAATACACGTGTTAAATTAATTTCTCGAAGTACGTCCTTGTGAAAATTTCACTTTCCGATATTTTAGAAAAGGATAGTAAACAAATTTCTTGGAAACAAATGTTTGCAAACTGCGCGTAGATTCGGCTACTCCGCAAAGCCCTTTTGTTGTATTCGTGTATGAATGTCAAGTTGAGGTGAATAGTGACAAGTATTTGTAAGGCTCAATCAGTTTACTTAAAGTTTTCGACACACCAAGAAGATAATCGAAAGTGAAATTTTTGTAAAGCTTTAAACCTTATTAACATCAAAGGTATGTAATCTAAACTTTTAATGCAATTTTTTTTTCATTTTTACGTTTATTTTTCTACCTTTCTTTTTATTTTTTATTTCTAGTTTTTTATTTTTTATTTTTTAGATGTATTTTTAATTTTTATTTGCAACAATACAATTTGTTGATCATTTCGTTTATTTATTTTTAATTCTTTTGTTGCATTAATAGTGTTTGTTGATCATTTCGTTTATTTATTTTTAATTTTTTTGTTGAAAGGATAGTATTTGTTGATAATTGATTTTCTTTTTCTAATTTGTTATCTTTTGTTTACTTTTTGAATTAGTCTCATTTTATTTAGTTCTTGTATTCATCTAATTCTATTCACTTTTTGACGTTTTGTATTCATCTCGTTTTATTTACTTTTTGTACTCATCTCGTTTTTTATACTTTTTCTATTCATTTCATTTTATTTACATTTTGTATTAACTTCATTTTATTTACATTTCGTATTCTCTTCTCACTATTTGTTCTCACATGTTTTAATTTTTTTTTCATTCACATTATTTTTTTTCGAATTATTTTTTTTATTTCGCAAAGAGTAAATCTTTGTTTACTTTTTTCCTTTTTTCTGTTTTTTTATACTTCTTTTTGTACATTTAACAATTAAGAATTTTCAATTTTTCAAACGTTTGCATTTTAAAAAATATCTTAAACGTTTTCACTTGTTTTCGTTTCGAATATTTTGGTCCTAGATAACAATCTGAAATATTGAGGATTAAAAAAAATTCTGTTAGCTGTGAATCGGAATTGAAATAGCCAAATATACTTGTTTCAGTAAATATCAGGGGAAAATGCGTGTTAAATCATTTCCAAGAAGAGTCAACCCAAACAGGAGCAAGAGAAGCTACAGCGTGAAAAATGAAGAAAGACGCCTGGAAATTGTGTATTCGAAGAATGAGAGTTTCGTGGATTTGAAAAATCCAGTTGGATTGGATTTATCCACTAAGAAGGTACACTTTTACGACAAAGCTGCATGTTACAATTACGTTAAGTAAGACATAAAGTGCTGTCTGCTATTTCATTGCGAAAATGTCCTACATGTTTTACTAAAACTGAATTTCCCGATTCGCTATCTCGCGAAAATGTAAACAAGAACATGAGTTTAAAAAACACGTAACTGTGTTTCTAGCAAAACATTTCTTCATTCATTTCGAAAACAAGATTTTTTTATTTTATTAGCGAACCCCTAATGGTGCCTAACGCATTTTTCCATACCTTGCAAAAAAATATTCCAGCAATATTGAAAAAAGAAGCAAATACGTTACCAAAACAATGCTTCCTTTATAAGGAAGCAAAAAAAATTATTTATAAATTTAAATCAATTTTATGTCAATAATTTAGTGTACCATTTATTTCGTTACTTTGTCTAAGTAATTGTTTTCATATTTCCAGACATTCAAGAATAGAACAATTTTTCGAGACGAAAGAAAATCGGAATCCTGTCAACCAATTTTGCCAAAAATCTGCGATCTAGAAAAATCCAAATATTTCCATGAGCTTCAGATTCGCAATAATCTCGAAGTGTCTGTAATAAATCCCAATCAGGATAAAATGAAAGACTCGTTTTTGTATCGGATTATGACGGATCCACAGTTTGCTGCGAATCTTCAGAAAAACAGGAAAAAGAAACCATCGTGTCAATTCTGCAAAAGGGAATTCGAAACCGAAGAGGATGTAAAGGACCATTTAAATGTTCGATTAGACGAATTCAAAAGGGTACAAAAAATAAAATTCTTCTCCAAAATTTTTTTAGACATTTTTTGGCAGTATTTTAAAATTTGTTTTTTTAAAAAAAACAAAGTTTGTACAATTTTATTTCAAAAATATGATGATATGAACATGAAAAATGACTTTAATTTATGAAGAACAATATTAATTTACAGTAGTAATTTATTAATTAATACTAATATATTAATTAATATATTAACACTGCCACAGATTTCTAATTTTTTGAAAAGAAAAAGAATTTTACAAAAAAATTTTTCTATAAAAAATTTTATAAAGAATAAAATTCATAAATGAAGAAATTGTAAATAAGCAAAAGTATAGCAAAAGTTATTATACAGTAAATAATCTACACTTCCGCACATTTTTAATTCTTTAAAAATTATTGGCAGGTATCTTGTTGCGCTTGCGGAAAATCTTTCGCACAGAAGCGCTATTTGCGTTACCATCAGAGATGTCACTCTGATCGAAGTAAATACGTTTGCGGCATTTGTTTGAAGAAATATTCGAGGATGGATAATTTGACCCGACACAACATTTTCCACACGAATCCAGACAAGTTTCCTTGTACGATGTGTGAGCGCGCTTTTGCCAGGAAGGACTTGCTCAACAAACATCAAAAGTCTCATGAGAACAAGTACAAATGGTACTGCAACACGTGTCGGAAGTATTTTAAAGGTCCTGTAACTCTTGACAATCACATGAAAATTTTCCACACACCTCAGGTAAATTGTAATAAATCTCCAGTCACGTGTTCCACCAGCGAAGTTTAAAGTAAAAATTATTCTTTTCACTTAATTTATGGTACGCGATTTTAAAAAAATGCGTATTAGGTTAAGCTTATTAGAATTTATTATTTATCATCTTAAACATATTTAGATATGTTTTTATTATATTATAATAGTACATTGTGTTATATAATTATATTATATATTATTATTTTTATTATTAGTAACATTCTTATCATCATTCTTACTTTCATACTTACTATCATTCTTACTATCATTCTTGCTATCATTCTTGCTATCATTCGTACTATCATTCTTACTTTTATTCTTACTTTCATTCTTATTATCATTCTTATTATCATTCTTATTATCATTCTTATTATCATTCTTATTATCATTCTTATTATCATTCTTATCATTCTTATTATGATATTATTATTATTATAAAAAATCGGTCTTAGTTTAAACTTATTTTAGCTACAGTTTAAATGAAGCTGCGAGTATTTTATTTCCGTTTCATTGCACAGTCAAATTTTATTTCCGTTCCATTGATCAGTAATATTTTATTTCTCTTCAAGTTTATTCAAGCATTGTTCTATTCAAGCACACAAAGTTATTGTTTTATTTCTATCTAAATTACGAATCGTCGACATTTTATTTATGTTCAAATTTTGTCTATTTTCAAGTTCAAATCGTGTGTTGATTAAAAAACGAATTTGAACCCAAAGCACTTTGTATAAAAAAATAAGTTGAATCCAATTGTCAATAGAGTACAAAAAATTGGATCGAAAAGTCCTTTCACATTTTTTAAAATTTCATACCTTTTGAGAGTTATCGTGCTTTAAAGTTGAAAAACCAGACGCGGCCGCTTGCGTTTCGTTCAGCGCGCTCCACGGCCGTCACGATCGTCAAACTTTAAACTTTGATAGTTTCTAAACGACCACAAATTTTAAAAAATTGTTCAGGACTTTTCGACTCGTTTTTTTCTGCCTACCAGTATGTGTATAAAATTTTGTTACGTTCGTTAAGAAATAGGCTATTTTGTACATTAAAACTTTCATGCGTTTATTAAGACATATTTTGCATGTTACGCATTATGCGTACGTACCTAAAAATGAAAAATTGTAAAGTAATGATTAATATTAGTTACACAAGGATTCTTAATTAATTAATAATTAATTATTAATAAATTAATAATATTAATAATTAATAATTCTAATAATTAATATTTAATTATTGAATATTAAAATGGTTTACGTATGGTTGAATAAAAAAAACTTTATCATCCTCCTGTGTTTTATTTGCGGACCGTTGAAAATTGTCCAGAGTCCAAGGAATTGGATCTTCAGTTTTTTTCCACGAAGATGATTTGCCTACGCACTTGAAATTCCAATTGACACACGAGAAGGGAAAGTAAAAAAACTAAAAATACCCAAAGAATATGTTTTTCGTCATCTTTTTTTTGGGAGAAGGGGAAAGAGCTGAAAGTCGACTTTGCTCAGATGAAAAATTTCAGGCTTTTTAGGAACTCGAGTGTAAAGCCATTGTCGTACGACAAGATAATAAAGTTTGTTAATACCAGGCACTGTGGTACATATTTTCTATCTCTGGCGAAGCTTTTGCCGGAGGGATTCGAAAGAGGACTTGGTTGGACGAAACCCGGATAATAAGAAGAGCGGGTAGACATCGAATTTCTCTCTCTCAGTCATTTCTCCTCTCCATGTGTCCAGGCTCATCCCTTTGATGCACTTATTCGTCCGACGTATCGCGTATATGCGGACTCAACCAAAAATGTAACAAAGTTTCCAGAAGGGACCTGCCAAAGAGACCAGCGGAGATTCTGCGGTCTCTTTGGTGACTGGTTCTTGCAACGCTTCTCTCACTTTTATTCTCTCCTGCAATTCCACTCTTTCTTTTTCCTTCTCTTTTCAACATCCCTTTCCTCGAAACACCCCTATCGTCAACGTGTACGTTCCGCTGTCGTTATAAAAGGGATTATGCGACGAATGCAGGCTCTTTAACGATTTGAAAACTCGCCCATTGCACTGCAAAACACTGCGATTTTCCTGAAAAGTGAGAGTCTAGCGATTGTCGTTAAGAGGGCTGTTAAGTCTATAGCAGGTAAGTACCACGCACTCGAGATGTGTTTTCAAACTTCAAGAGATCCCAGACAGATTCCACAATTTACCTTTCAGCTTCATTTTCGCCTTGCAAGTTTAGACAAAAACCTATCATAGTAGCCTGTAAACTGTAATTATAACCTATCACGATCTTTCCGTAAAATAGATGACGTACATTTTGTTTTTCTTTCAATAAGAAATTATTATTATTTATTATTTATTTCTTGATATCGAAATCATTGTAAAAAAACCCGTGAGATTTAATTGGAGCCTTTAATTAAGAAACCAAAGCGTCTAGTTCTCGATTTGTGACCAGAACCCTGCACTTGTCGCTACGGCCCTGCTCCCGAAAGTAAGAGTAGGCGCAACGGTGCAGTGCGAGCCGGAACACTTTTTCTGTACTCGCGAAAGCTATTTCCGCCATACAATCGGGATTATAGTTAATGTTCAAAAGAAGATTTATTATTTTATTTGTAGACCAGAGCTCGGAGATGGTAATTAACAAAAAGCAAAGCAATAATTGAAATGATTCTGATTCTTCGGTTGCATTTTATTCAGAGTTTAGAATGTTTTCATTAAGAAATTTTGCATTCTGTGCTTTCTTTCAGTTCGCCCCATCGGAAAATCTTGCCACGAAGTGCGAGTCAAGGGTCGAACGACTGAGTATGAACGAGATGGAGGGTGCCGTATAGTGTACTTTTGAGGTTTTCCGTTGGTTGGAGCAAAGTAAGCATGAAAATAAACGTTATGGCTCGAGCAAAGATGAGAGGTCGGTTTGTTGAAAAGTGGGTGCAAGGTACAAAGTACGTATAGAATATTCGCTTGTAAATACCAAAGCGAATGGCAAAGTGTGCCAGTTGAAAAATTCGTCCAAATAGCTTCTTTCTTTAAATAAATCCCACCTTCCATTTCAAACCCGGAATAATTAATTTCATTTTCAAAATACATAAATTGCATTTTCGAAACTTTGATTTTCGACATAAATTGATTCTCGACACAAATTGATTTTCAAAATAAATTGATTTTCGACACAAATTGATTTTCGACACAAATTGATTTTCGAAACAAATTAATTTTTGACACAAATTAATTTTCGACACAAATTGATTTTCGAAACAAATAAAAATGACATTATGACGAAACGTAAAATACGATTTTGAAAAAAATAAAAACGACACTGAAACGCAAAATGCGAAAGAAAAATTACCACCAGCTCAAATGAAAGTATACTCGTGAAAAATCCGGGAATTCCAACTTTTGATCTGCGATATTAAATACGAAGATGGTCTCTGCAGAGAGGATGGGTAACAACAGAAATGAGGAAATAATTTTCATTTCAACTTTTTGCTGGTAATATCTCAAAAATGAAGAGAAATGAAAGGGCTTTTAAATTGACTGATGTCAATATTTTTCAGCAAATGGAACTTTGGGATTTTCTTCGTACTTTACAAATTACGGAGGCATTTTGTCTCGGATGAAATATCCTATCCTACCGTTTGAAACGTGTTTCAAATATTTCTTTTTTCAATCCTGTTCGGGAAATTCAAACGAACCTGGTCGTAGAGTGTCCTTTGAGTTCTGCTAGTTCACATTAATATTATATCAATGGTCGTGCCAAAGAGAACACCCTTGTGTTCACCCTTCCTGCCATCAACCCTCTACATTCGACTGGAGATTTCCGACTGGACACGAACGATCTCGATAATTATTACTCTTCTCCCCAAATCATGTATTTCACGCCTTTAAATTACACTACTTTCGTTACACTTTCGATAAACTTTCACGAAAGGGTGAAAAAAGTTTGTAAAAAAAAGGTTCATAAAAAATCATAAAAAAGGTTCATAAAAAAACATAAAAGAGGTTTATAAAAAAACATAAAAAAGGTTCATAAAAAATCGTAAAAAAGGTTCATAAAAAATATTTGCAAAAAGGAGATAGCAAAAATGAAAAAACTAAAATTGCACAAAATTTTGAAACATAAAAGAGCGAAAACTACAATTTTGACTAAAAAGTAAGTCAAAATTGATTCGAGCTGAAATTATAAGCCAAAAGCTTTCTCGTGATTTTAAATATTGAAGTAACGATGGTCTTTTTCGGCTCATTACCAAAGGTCGTGCATATTTTACAATGCAAACAAAAAAGCGGGAATTTAATTTGCCCGTCTTGGAGAAAAATAAGAAGTTAAAGTAGCTAAAAAGTGAGTGGTTTTGGAGCGCGGAATATGGGGTTGGTTGGCTCAAGTACTCATTGGCCGTAAAATATTGGGTAAAAAGGTTCGATAATTGATTACACAGATTTTTTATGCCGCAAGAAACGTTAATTCTCGCCACTGCTGAATCCACCCCTCGGAATAATTCCGCTCGAAAAATCCCCAAGGAAGTGATGGCAAAGGCGTGGGGCCGACGATGAAATACTTATGTAGACTTTGTAGTCTTCTTTGCACGCGGCCAATTACCTTTCTGCTTTCCTTGGAAGAACGCACTTCCAGTCTTTGTTTTCAATCAAAAAGCCTCTAATTAATAGTCGGGCAATTTTTCTTTCAATAAAATGAGTAATAAATAATTTGCGATAATAAATAATTTTGAAATTATTCCCGATGATAAACAATTTTCGATAATAAATTGTTTTTAATAATAAACGGGTTCATGAAATCAATTCGTATTATGTAATTAATCTACGAGTTGATTAAATTAATTGACGATTGGTGAAATTAATTTACGAATCGATGGAATTAATTTAGCAGTTGGTGAAATTAATTTACGAATCGATGGAATTAATTTAGCAGTTGATGAAATTAATTTAGAAATTGATGAAACTAATTTACGAATCGATGAAATTAAGTTAGCAGTTGATAAAAATAATTTATAAATCGATGAAATTAATTTAGCAGTTGAAGAAATTAATGTACGAACTGATGCAACTAAATTACGAATCGATGAAATTAATCTAGCAGTTGATAAAATTAATTTACAAATCGATGAAATTAATTTAGCAGTTGATAACATTAATTTACAAATCGATGAAATTAATTTAGCAGTTGAAGAAATTAATGTACGAACTGATGAAACTAATTTACGAATCGATGGAATTAATTTAGGCGTTAATAATTGTTGACATTAATTTACGAATCGAAGAAATTAATTCACGAATTGATGAAATCACAAAAGTTGCTATAATTGTTAACATTCATAAAATTAATTGATAAAAGTCGTTTGTAAAATTAATTGATAAAATTCGTTGATAAAATTCGTTGATAAAATTCGTTGATAAAATTCGTTGGTAAAATTAATTGATAAAATTAATTGGTAACATTAATTGATAACACTCATTGGTAAAATTAATTGATAAAATTCGTTGGTTAATTGAAAAAATTCGTTGGTAAAATTATTTGTTAAAATTCCTTGATAAAATTAATTGAAAAATTAATTGACGGGGCGAATTTACAAAACGAACGATTTAAGGAAAACGATAAACGAAAGTATGTGTAATAAAAGGAAAAAATTCGTGATTTTGGCAAGGATTGAAAATACAATGAAACTCAGATCGAGTGATCAGTCAGGAACGTGAGGGATGGGCCAAATATTTTCTGCGCGAAGGAGCACGGGTTCTAATATTAATTTTTATCGTGGCGCAAAGGCCACGGTGAGTATTATACCTATGCACATACAGGGGAGAGCTTTTTACATCGTCGGTGCCTGAAAGAGGAAAAGAGAGCTAAAAAGAGGAAGAGAGAGATGGAGGGAAAAGGAGAGTGTATTGATTAAAATATGACCGAGGCGAAGAACGCTTTGTTTGGTAAAAATCATTGGCGCGGTAATTTGAAAATATTGATGCAACCGTGCCAGAAAAGAGGAAGAAAAGAAGCAAAAGATAAACCCGACTTAGTGGAAATATTATATCAACGTCAAAAAACTCGTGGCTTCGTTTTTGTATTCATTATCTGCTTGACTGGCATCTATTTTTGAATTCTCGATTCGATTTTTCATTTTTGTTTTTTTGTTTTTTTTTGTTTTATTTATTTTGTTTTGTTTCCTTTGTTCCATTTTTTTCGTTTCGTTTCCTTCGCTTCTTTCGTTTCGTTTTATTTCTTTTGTTTCATTTGCTTCGTTTCCTTCGGTTCGATTCCTTTCGTTTCCGTCGTTCCTTTTGTTTTGTTTCGTTTCCATCGCCCCATTCCTTTCATTTCGTTTCGTTTCCGTCGTTCCATTTTCTTTGTTTCATTTCCTTCGTTTCATTTAATTTCTTTTGTTTTGTTTCTATCGTTCCATTCCTTTCGTTTCTTACGTTTTGGTTCTTTTCCTTTGTTCCATTTCTTTCGTTGCGTTTCTTTCTTTTCATTTCCTTCGTTTCGTTTCATTTCTTTTGTATCATTTGATTCGTTTCGTTTCCATCGGTTCAATTCCTTTCGTTTCCGTCGTTCCTTTTGTTTTGTTTCGTTTCCATCGCCCTTTTCCATTCCTTTCATTTCGTTTTGTTTCCATCGTTCCATTTCCTTCGTTTCGCTTCATTTCTTTTGTTTCATTTATTTCGTTTCGTTTCTTTCGTTTCTTTCGTTTCGTTTCCATCGTTCCATTCCTTACGTTTCATTTCTCACATTTCGTTTCGTTTCCTTCGTTCTATTTCTTTCGTTCCATTTCTTTCGTTTCATTTCCTTCGTTTCATTTCCATCGTACCATTCCTTTCATTTATTTCTTTTCGTTTCATTTTTTTCTCGTTTCTTTTATTTCTTTAGTTGATTTCAATTTTATGCCTCACAACAATAATTACAACAAATTGGCTTTATTTTGTATTACGTTTATTATTTTGTGGTTTTTGTCTTACAGTTCATTTTCATGAACTTGTAACATTAAAGTTTAAACTATACGCAAAGTTTAAATCGATCGCAGACGAGATTGTAATTAACCTTCTCTTGAGTTCCTGTTATTTTTTTCCTGGAAAATTAATGTAAGCAGCTTCGATCTTAACAAGCCAATTTTTAATCCATTAATCAGAAATGGCTATGCAAAATTAAGTTAAGGGGTGCAATCACTTCAGAGCAGAAAATCTTTGATAAAAGCATTTTTCAAAGAAAAGCTTTCGCATAATTTTGAGACTTTTTATTAACACAGTTAAACAACCCTTACTACTTTTTTCTGGTTAACTTAACTAAAGTTTCGATTCAGTTGACCAGAACTTTAGTCAAATCAACCAGAAGTTTGTCAAGTGGACCAGAACTTTGGCCAAGTGGACCAGAACTTTAGTCAAATCAACCAGAACTTTGGTTAAGTGTATCAGAACTTTGGTCAAGTGTACCAGAACTTTGGTCAAGTTGACCAGAACTTTGGTTAAGACAACCAGAACTTAGGTAAAGTGTACCAGAACTTTGGTTAAGTGGACCAGGATTTGGTTAAGAGAACTAGAACTTTGGACAAGTGAACCAGAACTTTGATCAACTGGACCAGGATTTGGTTAAGACAACCAGAACTTTGGTCAAGTGTACCAGAACTTTGGTCAAGTGAACCAGAACTTGGGTCAACTGGACCAGGATTTGGTCAAGACAACCAGAACTTAGGTCAAGTGTACCAGAACTTTGGTCAAGTGAACCAGAACTTTGGTCAAATGGACCAGGATTTGGACAAGACAACCAGAACTTAGGTCAAGTGTACCTGAACTTTGGTCAACTGGACCAGCTAGGATTTGGTTAAGACAACCAGAGCTTAAGTGAAGTTAACCAGAACATTAGTCAAGTGAACCACAACTCGAGTAAAAAGAACTAAAACTGTTGTTTAAAACAACTAGAAAAAGTAGTAAAGGCATATTGTAATTTTCACCATCTTCTAGTTATTCTAATGAGACAAATTGTTGAATATAAAAGTGATAAATATGAAAGTTGACAAATTCTTCATCTAGCATATGGAAAATTGTTGTGATGAGATCAAGATAGGCAGAATTGATTGGATCATCGTGGCGGGACTATAAATAGGAGAATTGGTGATGAAAGGCTTTAAACAAGATGATACGGCCTCTGATCGACCCAATCAATGCTTCCACTAAATCATCGTCTAAACTGACGGGCACAACACAGGCATTAATGTGTCGGTGGGCGACCGGAAAAGGTCACTCATCCAGTGATTGCCGATGCATGGCGTCTTTATGAGGCCATATTACGCGCTCAGTCTATCAACGATACACGAATTCTCGCGGTTCTCTCTCGTGTAATTTCATTGGGTCATTGCTCGTGAGCACTTCTCTCAAACGACCTACATGAACATCGCTTTCATGCCACCAAACATTCACAATTGTTGCATCACTTCTCAACTGTCATTTTATCCTCCACATATCGTTACCCATTGCAATTCACATTACACCTGATTGCAATTCACATTACACCTGATTGCAATCGATATTACACCTGATTGCAATCCACATTACACCTAATTGCAATTTACTTGCAAAAATCACTCAAACAACATTCAAATTATTTTAAATTTAACCATTTTAAATTTAAAACTTTATTTTTATAGATCCTCGTCTCTAAGGGTGGGAATTTGATGTGTACTGTAAAAAGTAAATCTTATTTTAAGACAGAAAATAACTCTTAATTTAAGTTGTGACATTTTTAAAGCAGACCTTGTTGATTTTCAGGTTACATCTTATTTTCATTTACATTGTGAAATTGCTATTTTTTATGGAACATCTTTGCAATTGCTGCTTTTTGTCGAATCCTGAAATATGTTGTTTTTAATTCTTGTAATTGTTGTTTTTAATTCTTGTAATTGTTTTTAATTCTTGTAATTGTTTTTAATTCTTGTAATTGTTTTTAATTCTTGTAATTGCTGTTTTTAATTCTCATAATTGCTGTTTTCGTGGTTAATAAAAGAAACTTGCGGTTAATAATGAAAGAAGACTATATCCGGAAATCTAAATAAAAAAAAGGGACAATAAAGAAGTAATGAAGGAGATTTCATTTAAGGAGGAATTCAACTGAAGATGAAATTGGATCGAGATAACTGAGGATTGCGGATTCTGGAATAGCTCTGACTGAGGTGGATAAGAGGTCTAATATTCGGTGTCCGGCAATCGGGTATCGACATTTCCATTAGACGCAAAAGTTGTGGTCACAGTGACCACAAAATTGGCTATATCGAAAGGGCGCTCTTTCACTGAGGAAGAAGGAAACTGCTATATACGCTATATAGGAGGGGTAATAAGAGAGTGGGAAGAGGTCACATTAATTCTCATAACATTTTACGAGGTATCTGACCTGTGTCAAGTCCTCCTCCTGGAGCACAGTTTAGGAGTCATAACTCCCAATCACCTTAAGACATGCAGTCGCGAGCCACCCCTTTAAGAAGCAACAATTCCCACTCATTCATCATTTCGCTATTTTCAAATAATAATCAATTTTCTGCTACCGATTTCATTTCTCGACAATTGCTCTCAAAATCTCAATAAGTGAAATCTGAAAAATAAGTAGATTTCACCTATTTGTAAGTGATGGAAGACTTTTGACTTAAAAATAAGTGAAATCTACTTATTTTTTAGTCCAAAGTCTTCCATCATTTACAAATCAGTGAAATCTACTTATTTTTCAGTCCAAAGTCTTCCATCACTTACAAATAAGTGAAATTTGACGCGATAATAAGTGAAATTTCACTCAAAAATAAGTGAGATTTCACACAAAAATATGTGAAATTTCACACAAAAATAAGTACAATTTCACTCAAAAATCAGTGCAATTTCACACAAAAATATGTGAAATTTCACAGAAAAATATGTAAAAATTTTACTTGTTGAAATGAGTGGAAGACTTGACTTAAAAATAAGTAGATTTCACTTATTCGGATTTAAAAAGTGGAATCCTAAATCGTCCATAATGGAGTGTTGATAAAATTGCAAAAACAATATTTATGGAATTTGAAAAGGAAAAGAGAAGCGATGGATTTTAATTAAAATTTTTAATATCGAGTTTAATTTTTTAATTTTTCTTTTATAGGGTAGATATCGACTGAGGGATGGATGCGTACTTGGTCGTTAAACGAGCCGAGAAAATCGTCGTTGAGTTACACCCCTAAAAGTGCCCTTCGCCTTATCGACGGCGGCTACGCCGCGAGTTTCTTTTTGATCTCGGTTAAGAATTCATTAAGTTCAGCGGGGGTGCGGTTAGATATTAATACGCACCGAATACCAAAAGCGCTTCATGCTTCGCTTCTATCCTCAACCGATCTCATTCTTCTGCTTTCTTCCTCTGCATTTCAACTCATTGATAACGTCTCTTCCATCTTCACTTCGAATTTTGTTCAAAAACCTATTCTAACCTCGCCAATTTGTCAAAACTTTCTAACCTCGAAATGTTTAGTTTACTAATTTTTCTAACAGAGGCCGCCACGTATTTGTTGGTATTTAAAAAAAGCGTGAGCAGCATAACCCCCAAATACATTGAAAAACTTTCTGCGCAGACTCAAGAATGAAACGAGTACGTGGCGCCCTCTACGAACTTCTAGTTTACTATAACCTTTTTAATCTTTTAGTTTCTAGTTTACTAACATTCCGAATTTACAAATTTTTACTTTACTAACCTTTCTGATCTAGAAAATCTTTCTTTATAATCTTCTCTTCCTAATTGAATGGAATTCCTCTTCTTCTTTCCATTTGTTAAACTTTCTAACCTAGAAATTTCTAACCTAGAAGTTTCTAACCTAGAAGTTTCTAACCTCGAAGTTTCTAACCTATAAGTTTCTAACCTAGAAATTTCTAACCTAGAAGTTCCTAACCTTGAAATTTCTAATTTACGTTTATAATTTAAGATCGTAATTTTAAAATACCAGGGTTTAATTCCTGTTTGAAGCGGCCAATGAAAAAATGAAGGTTTGGATTGATTAGAGTGGTTTCTTGTATTTTAACGGCTTTCTTAGGACGGTTATAACTCGTTCCTAAGAGAAGGGGAGCTTGAGTTGGGTGGGAAAGTGGTGTGGATGGAGATCGGATGGGTGGTGGTTTTGTAGGGGGTTGTTTCGCCTCGGCGGAGTGCATTTGGCCATCAAATAACATTGGCAGCGCCTATAACCGGCTTACGTCCAGACATAAAGTCAGCTTCTCTTCCTTCTGAGTCTCACTACCAAGGCATCGAACCACTAACTCGTGATCAGACCACCTAACCACCTTCGAACTACCGCCGTATCAGGAGTTGCGGCTCTTAGAGGGCTTAAGACCACGATATCAGTTGATTGGGTCCAGCGAATATCCCCACAGTTAAGAAGACTTCCCGGATGTATAAAAACTCTGCTAAAAAACTAATTTTGTCTTCCCAACATCAACCTTATCCTACTTTATGTTTCGCAATTTTTTGTAAATTAAAAACAGCGGGTGATATTTTCGGATTGTTTTTATTCTGATTTTTCTTCGTTTTTGTAACAGTGGGCGCGTTTACACCGTGTTGGTGTTCTTGGTTTAAGGAGCGCTTAAGTAGACTTTAAGCAGTTTAAAATAGTCTTGATGCATTGTATCGATTCATCAATATTCATCATATTTTTGCATTGTAAGGAGACTCAGCTTTCTGCATAATAAAGTGACGATTTTTGCCTTAAAGGACGCGTAAAGTCTGCTTAAGCGCACATTTCGAAGACGATGGAAACACGCACAATTCAATCATTATTGAAGTTTTTTACTTGAAAAGAACTTGAAATAATTTCAAGTAACTTTTTGTTACTTGAAACAATTTCAAGTTACTTTTTGTTACTTGAAATAATTTTGAAATAATTTTGAAATAATTTTCAAATAATTTCAAGTAACTTTTTGTTACTTGAAATTAGTTATAAATAATAATCATACTTTGTCGATTTATGTCAATTTATGTCGATTTATCTGATTCGAAACCGAATTGGTGATTTTAATGGATGATTGTCCCTTCGATAAATTTCTAGATTGTGAATTTAATACTGTAATCCTGGGATTATTTCTCAATTAAATAACACGATCAATTGGAAAGATAAAATGTTTTATGCTTCTTGATGTATCGTTTCGTAATACGTTCTATTTTACGACTCTGACAGTGTACAACAGCTTCATAAATGTTCTAATAATGAGTAAATATCATACATTAATAACGTCATAATTCTAGTCATAAAGATTTAATTCAACAAAGCCCGTAAAACTCGTAGTATCTAAACTTTACTAACTTTTCATTTTTTTGGGCATTCAACCTTTAATACTAATTTAAATTCAATTCAATTTACTATAAACTTTCAAATTTACTATAAACTTTCAAATTTACTATAAACTTTCAAATTTACTACACTGAAAAAAAAAATTATTTGATTCAAATAACTATTTACTTGTCTATTATCAAATAAATATTTATTTGAACCAAGTAATTATTATTGGGATCAAATAAATGGGATTTGAATCAATTTTTTCTGTATTTGAATATAAGCTTCAACAGAAATTTTTAAATTCAACATAAAATTTAAATATAAAATGTGACTTTATTTTGCGACCCACACAAAAAAATGTTGTTCTGATGTTTTTGTCGTTTTAGGGTAAAAATCAAAATTCAAATTCAATATTAGCTTGAGATTTACACATAAAAAAAATGTTGTGATGTTTTTGTCGTTCTAGGGTAAAAATCAAATTCAATATTAGCTTGAGATTTTGCTATTAAGCTTTGAGATCGATTCTTATCAATAATGAAAAAATAAAAACAGAAATCGCACATTTTTCAACCAAAAATTTGCGATTTTGCTTCCTTATAAAAGAAGCATTGTAATCGTGACAATTTTTGACTTCTTTTATTTAAAAAGTTAATAAATGAAGTTAATTAAAGAATCAATTAGACTAAAAAGGCGTATGTGAAGAATTGCATCGCTGGAATTAAATTCAATATCGAGAGTAAAATTCTAATCTGATTTCTAAAATTAAATACGCGACGTTTGGCTAAATAAATTGGTTTTGTGATTTC
>WNHD01002129.1:0-16022 GCA_011057455.1 Ganaspis sp. Gsp50
CACTGTGCGGCGCGGTATCTGACAAACTCTTTACAGTGATTGTGGTAAAAACACTCAAGGGGCAGATAACGAACATAATCAACTATTTCGTTCGAGGACTCAATTATTCAATGAACTGGCTCAACTATTGACCAACGACAGAATCACATGGAAACTCAACACTCCAAGTGCATCTCACATGGTGGAAAGTGGGAAACTGGAGTAAGACTGGTCAACTTTCATTTCTGGCGAACAAAAGGCGAGATGATTTGAGCTTGAAGAATTTACGACTCTTCTAGTACAAATCGAAGCCGTACTCAATTCCCAACAACTGGAACAACTCACAGACGACCCTGATGACTTCTCAGCACTCACGCCAGGCCACTTTCTCATCGAAAGACCTTTCACAGCGATCCCAGAACCATGTCTACTCAATTCAATTCTCTCACGATCATTTTGATGGAAACTCATCCAGGAAAGAACTCACTATTTTTGGACAAAGTGGATGGCAGGCTATCTACAAAGGCAGCAATCAATCACAAAGTGGCATCACCCCTCAAATCAACTCAAGTTTGGAACCGTGGTACTACTCACTGACGAAAGATTTCTACTAACAAAATGACCTCTTACTCGCATTTAACAATTATACACCGGTTTGGACGGACTCACCAGAGTGGTCACCATTGAGACTGCTTTCTCAACTTTGAGGAGGCCAATTCACAAACTCGCTCTCTTGCCTGTCACAACTGATGTCACAAACTCGGATGAAGATTCATCGGATTAAGAGCTCAATCAGAATTTACGACTCTGGGTGCTAACTCTTAATTACTCGCCAATTAATGGAGCCAGTACTGGGCCAGTGCTGAGCCAACACTCAATCTCACTTGGCAAACGTCTGGCCAACACTCAAACTCAAATGGCCAAGATCACTCAACGATGTATATCAGTAAATCAAACTCATCAACCAGCAGAAGGACGTCTCAACTCCAACTCGACTACGATACTCAACTTCATCACTTCAAGAACTCAAAATTCTTTAATCGTCAACAAACTTACTGATTGGAGGGGCAAATGTTGAGTATTTTTCCCAAACATCATTCTCACTAAAGTTGAATCAAATATTCGAACGGAAATGTTCAAACCGGTTTTTCTCAATATCAAAATCAATCATTCAATTTGTATAATTTAGTGATCAAACAATTTTGTTCAATTCACCTTTTGCTTTAACTCAACAACGGACTATTCATCCTTTTAATTTGTATTAAATTTAGTGACAAATTGTGCTTGTATAAGTGAACGCGCATTCCACAATAAATCTTCATCTTTCTATTGGGAATTTTGTGCATTTATTTTCTCCTAACCAACAACATTACTCATTTTTTGGAAAATATTCAACAATAGGTATGGGCGATTCTCGGCGTAGAGAAGAATTTGATTGTTGCAATTGGCAATCATTTTTTTTATCAATATTATTATTATCAATGCATTTTTTTAAAGTGAAGGGTCAAGAATAAAATGTCCATAGTGCGCTACACAAAATATTTATAATATTTATATTTTTTTAATAAACAATTCTTATATATCTGTACTTAGTATTCTGCTATATTATTCAGCCATGGTAAAATAAATTCAACATTTAAAGTTTATAAGAAATTAAAATAAACAATTATTGACATTTACATAAAAAACATGTACGAATATTTGTTATTGTTATTAACAACTATTATTGTTTAAGCAAATTAAAGAAAATTAACTTTTCTTTGTTGAAAAACTATGATAATCAATTATACCTAAATAATTAACAAGATTGTCCAGGGTTTTGGAAATTTTTGGTAATTTGTGCTGTGTTTTATAAAAATTTAGGCTACGATTAACAGTACATTGCCAAATAAAATTAAAAATGTCAAAGAAAATAGGAAATTTACGAAAATTTAAACAGTACTTCATGGAAACTTGTGCTTTAATTAACAGTAACCTATCAAATAAAATAAAATTTTATTTTTAAAAACAAAATAAAACATAAAATATACAATAAACTTTGCAACTTTTCGATGACATGAATTTTTTTTTAAAAAAAAGAGATATGCAATATATTATCAAAATTGATGAATATAATAAAAGCCTAAAAATGGTTCAAACTGGTCGTTGACTTTATCTGATAAATGTCATTATTTTTGTAAATATTTTGTAATTTTTCTTGTTTAATTTTAAATCTTTATTGCATAAATAATACTACAATAAAATAGTTTCAAGTTTGCAATAATGCCATCAAAATTAAAGAAAAATTTATTTATTGGAAGTTTATTTCCTTGCAATCAATTGACCATATTCAGTAATATTGTAAAGCTTTGTTTACAACCAAAATTTTTTAATAATTAAATATTTACTTACCTGCTTGTTACTATAAGGAGCGCTTTTATGTTTCAAGACTGCTAGACCAATTAAAATTTACTTTTTTAAAAAGTATAGGGCCAACGCACAAAGCTTAAGATGCAACTCGATAATACATACATAGAAACTGAAAGCATCAATCGCTAAGCCAATCAGAAAACACGGTTAAATAGAATAATTTTAATAAAACCTTGTGATTAGGGAAAATCGTTTTCTTACATAATTCATCATATATAAAGTATTCAAATAGGTTATTTTTCAAATTTAAAGATTTTTACTGATTTGTACTGACGTACCATGTCGTACTAAATGCAGTGTACTAAAAAGAACATAAACGTACTAGGGTACTAGATAATGAAAAATTGTACTAGAAAAGTACAATTGTACTAATAAGAACAATCTTGAACAATGCATTAAAAGTCGAGAGACGCCATTGCGCGTTTTGAATATTGAAATACGTCACTTATTGTCCTAGAAAATGTCTTGTTGAATAACAATTTTCTTTAATAGTTGGAATGCTATAAACTTTCAAAAGAAAAGTGTGAAAAGATTACAAAATAATGATAGAATGAGCGCGAGTATTGATTTCTAGAAACAGCCAGATATTGATCCTGAATCGCAAAAGTTCGATTTGTTTATCGAATTTATTAAAGAACATTTCAGTGAATTGATAGTGAAAATAAAAGAATTTCATTATATTTTGCAAGTTAGAATATATATACTGTGACGTTATTTTGCTGGAAAATACCGCCACAAGGCACATGCGCGTTATGAAATACATTATTTAGAACTTAAATGTAGGATTTATTTGTTTTACTTAATTTTAGAGTTTTGTTTTGAGACCTCCCGAGTTTTCGGTTTGAGTTTTAAAGTAGTTTTGATTTTGCGATTTTTCAGTAGATAGTCCAGTTGCAATACTGGCGCTCCACTTAGATGGAATGCAGGCTTGACAATTACGTGTTAATTGGGATTTTTAAGTTTTGTGTTTTATGTCTTTTGAGATTTGCAGGTCTTATTTGAGCGAATTGGCATCGCTCGAGCAAGAAAGCACTAACAGGCCTCGTGGTTGGATTGCTAAGTCCATGGCACGGTAAAGGCTACTTAAGAATACCCTGTCTAAGCCTGGATTCTGGGAGAAGCTACTATTTTGGAATCTCTCATTTTGATTTTGAACTGTGTTTATGAGTTACGTTTTCGGTTTAGTTTTGAGTTTGTTTTTATTGATTTTTAGTCTAGTTTAAGATTTAGATTTGAATTTAGATTTTGAATTTCGCGTCAAGGCAGCTTTGCTGCACTCTATATTGCTTGTGAAATACTATGGATTTAGCGCCAGAAAGATCTCGTTACGTGATTCTAGAATTTTATATGAATTCGGAAATAAATTAGAATCACTCTCTTGCTTCTGGTCAGCCGTCGAGTGAACAGCTCTTGCCAACTTGGCTTATCATCATGTGAACAACGATAGCGTCCTTTTGAGGCTACAGTCCGGTTTTGGTTACAGAATTTTTGGTTACAGAATTTTCAGATACTTTCAGTTACATTTTTGTTTTTCTTATTCGAAAGTGAATTCATGTTAAATAGTTCAGAATCGTTATGAGTCTGTAAATTAATTGGTAAGTGAAATGCAATTTATACCTGACGCCATGTAATGCGAGGATTATTGTAAGTTTTTCTTTTATTTACTCTTTTATTCCGAACAAGTGGAATCATCCCAATTTTACTCTTTGCTCTTTGTTCATTACCTTTATTAAAGTCAGCTTCAGATAAATCTTACATTTTCTAAGATAACTCTAAATGTTACAGTGTCTAGAAGAATCTTGAAATGTTACAGATTAATCGTTTACCGTCGATCAGAACTAATTTATAATTATTCTTCCATAATTTAATTTCCTGTAAATTTAAGATATAAGTCAATTAAGGCATGTATTGCTCCAGTATAGTTTATACTTCTCAATTGTAAATTTTATTGTTGCTAATTTTTGTAATATAATAGCTTCTAATGTTATTTGAGTGTTTTATTGAGTATTTACCGCTTAATTCTTTTCCATTAGTAATTCCGACCTTCTCTCTTTAACCAGCAGAACTGAGCGAAACCGACCATGTCGTGGCTGTCAACCTACACTAAATTTGATTTTCAAGTGCGGTCACAGTTAAGTTTTTAGATTTCTGTATTTTGAGATTTTGGGTTATTGACCGGTTGTCAATACCGAGGAAATAAAAATTGACTGGCGTCCTACCGGGGACCGCTGAGATGAAAAAGATAATTATGGATGTTGAGAACCACGTGTAACGAAAATCTTAAGGCTAGAGTTTGTGTTGTTAATAGAGAATTTTGAGATAAAGTTTAATTGTAATAATTTAAAGATCTTAGACTTTTAAGAATATAGAATTATATGGATTTGGTGATAAAAGGTTTAAGTTTATGCATTTAAGATTATGTTTTACAGTTTTAAAGTTTCGAAAATCTTGTTGTGTTTATTATTATTCAGAGATTTTGGTTGTATAATTTGTGTTGCATAATTTTAGAGACTAATAAAAAGTATTCGTTACAATATATATATTTTTATTTTATTTAAATTTTAAAAATACCTGAAAAAGAACCTGAAAGAGAAACATGGAAACATAGAATTTTCGAAAACTCGAAAAGTCCATGAAGCGTATGCTCGAGTGTATATAAACGCTGCATGACTAGAGGGGCGAAAAGTCAGTATGAGGTCGTCAGTTATTCGTAGCTGTCAGTTCAGGCTGCACAAAGGAAAAGAATTTATATGTCAGAAGAGTAAGTGAAAAGTGGAAAGTGGAAAGAAGAGAAGAAAGGAAATAATGTTTTTATTGCAGAAGAAATTGCTGCTGTCTTGTGTCACCGTTGTAGATGCTCTTGTCACCGCTGCTGCTGTTGGTCTCATCACTGCTGCTGCTCTTCCCACCGCTGCCAGCAAGAATCTAATGTAGGTTTAATGAATGTTGTCTTCATCGACAATCGCGTCCAGTGTCAGTACGTGTTAACCATGTCTAGTGAACGTTGATTTTCGCGTCCAGTAAACGTTGACTTTCTCGTCCAGTGAACGTCGATTTTCGTGTCCAGTATACGTCGTCTTTTTCAGCATTTTCTTCCAGTGTCTGTGCTCATCAACCGTGTTTAGTGAACGTCATCTTCGTCGGCATTTTGTGTGCCTTGTCAGTGGCTGTCACGATCGCGTTTAATGAACGTCGTCTGCGTCAACATTTATCTCAAGTGTTAATGCTTGTATCAGTGGTTGTATCAGTGGTTGTATCAGTTGTTGTTAACCGCGTTTAGAGAACGTTATTTTCGTTGGTATCCAGTGTCAATGTTTGCGCATAGTCGGCATCAATGATAACAGTTGTTACGTTTTTTATTGTTTCGGAAGTGGTAATTAACCAATTTTTTTCTCATGTGTTACTGTCCAGGAAGTGGTAGTGAAAAAATAAATGTTGTTTGTCCTGTATGTATATGATTATCAAGGTTAGGAAATATCAGTGAAAAATTTTTTCTTTTTCACTTCTTATTCGTCTAATATACGTGCTTTGTTTTAATCCTCGCTTACGTAAAGTGAGTCAGTGAAACAAGTTGTTGTAAATTCTGTGTTCTTTCGTGGTATTTTATTTTATATTTAGTTAAATTTTTTTTTATATTGTATAGGTTAAGATGGCATCTCCTATTTTATCACCACAACTACCCAAACCATCGCAAAAAAACCGTCATTCTCATCCTCATCTTTATCGTGAGAGGCTGAAAAAAAAGTTGTCTGAGGTGCCATTGATATCACCACCAGCACCACCAACAGCACCCTTTTCAATGATGCCACCACCAAGCTCGTCTGCATCTTCGGTGACTCCGCCACCATGCGCCTCTGCATCCTCGGTGAAATCATCCACAGCCAGCTCATCTACATCCTCGGTGATGTAATCCACATCCTTGGTGAAGCCATGCACAGAACGCTCGTATGCATCCTCGGTGAAGACATCCATGTCCTCGGAGAATCCATCTACATCACGCTCATCCGCATCCTCGGTGAAGACATCCACTTCCTCGGAGACAAAGTTGTTAAGTATTTCAAATAAAAGCATTTTCAATGCAAAATGCAAAATACCTATTTCTATTTTGCATTTCAAATGTATTTGCCAAAAACCATTTTGCATTTCCATTTTAAATGCATTTTTAGTTTTATTTTCCATTTGAAAATTAAAAATGCATGAAAATTTGTTAAAAAACATACTTTTTCATAATATTTTAGTGATGAGATTTTGCTTTTTTAATAAGTTTATTATTAAAATATTACTTTATTTTATTTAGAACTTTATTGTGATTTGTGCAAGTATTTAAGATCTGTTCAAATGTAAGTAAAAATCATATTATTTAAGTTAAAGAATTAGATATTGTAATTTGAGGTTATGAAACTGATGTTACAACTAAGTCATTTTTCTTCTACTTATGCCAATATGTTTTACTAATATTAAAATACATTTGATGAATATATAGAAATAATTCTAATTTTCACAAATTTAAATATTATTCTTTGCTTGTTTAGGAAAGATGAAGAAAAATTACCGTTTATTTTGAGACACTGTTTTAAAAACGTGATAAGAGATAGTGATAACGTTAATCTTTTAGCTACCTGTAAAGTTTGTTTGAAAATTTTAAAAGGAAGCCTCGTGTCGACAACAAATTTCTTAAATCATTTGGAGGTAATATTAGATATATTATTATTTACTGTGTTAAATACATGCCTTCAACTTTTCAAATTGCCTGGATAATAGAAAATTTAAATATTATATAAATTTGATTGACAAAAATTAATTTTACTTTTGAAAGATTCTCTACAACTTTTATTAGATAAATGTTAATAAAAAAATGATTTTTAAATTCAATTAAAGACATATATACATATACAAACAATGCAAATATTTTTTTGTTTTCTTTTTAACAAAATATTTTTAATAATTTGAATTATCACGATTGTAGAAAATTTGTTCATTGGAGTATTTCTAAAAAACTGATAAATATATTTTTCTTTTCTGACAAAAGCCATGCTGAATTACTAAACGAATATGAACAATTAAAAACTGTCAATTCTAAAGGAAAAAAAAGGAGTTGAGGATAATTCTACATCAAAATCTAAACTTATGAAGCAGGCTACATTTGAATCATTAGGGATGATAAGGTAGCTCAGATTATGAAGCAAATACAAGTTAAATTTGACTTAATAGTTTCAAAAATAGCAGAAACTACCACTGATGGTGGATCCAATATGCTCAATGCTTTCAGCATTTTCGGAATAAATGAAACAGATGTTTTAAAATCTGAAGAGTCACTTTTGAAAGATGAAGGTGAAAGTGAAGATGACGATGATGATGACGATGAGCTCTTAATTGCTAATTTCCCTGACTGTGACAATTTAGAGTTTGATGATTAAGAGCTTCCACCAAATGAAATATGTGTCACACACACACACTGCATTTACTCACTGCAGAAGATGCTAAACAGGCAATTAAAGAATGTAAATCATACAAAAGAAACAAACATTATTATGTAGCCCAAGAAAAGGGTAACACAATATTGTAGGACATTAAAGGTGTTTTCGGATCCCTAAAATTCAAACGTATCGATGCTGTGAAATCATTATCGAATATGTTTCTGACGATGGAAATAAAGGGAAATGTCGTGACCATGGATCCACTGTCACTTTTTCAAAGAATGTTGATTACTTAGCCCACAACAGAAGAATTGCAGGACTCCTCAAAAAACTGACATTATTTTTTATGAACACCCTCAGGATTCAGGGAACACCAGCACCAAATCTTTTGAAAGACAACGTTGATCTCGGAAGTACATGACAGCTTCAATAGACTTTAACGAACATACAACTATGTTATTACAAGAAATGTTTTTGTCAAATTATAAAAACGTAGACCGCTTCATTAGCATTTTTATTTAAAAACTGAAGGATTTAGGTTATCAATCAAAACAGGCATTTGAGGATGCTAAATGTCTCATAGTTCAGAGTGATATTGAAAATTCTAGTAAATATGATTCAGTTAACTGTTATTGGAAAGGACATCGATCTCTTAGTATTACTCACTGCTTTCACTAGTAATGAGTCCAAAACATACTTTTTTACACCGAGACATATGAAAACTCCTAAACGAGTATATTCTCCAGAGTCTTTTAAGCATGATGCACTGAGATCCCTCTTGCTTTTCGTGCACGAGTTTAGCGGATGCGCCACCACCTCAGCTCCTTATTTCCTTACTTCCCTTATTGCCTGATGTTGCTAATTTTCACAGTCGAATAGTGTACTTTCAAGTACAGCCTTGATTAGGCTGTATATTAGGCTGTAATAATAACTTGCGGATGAAAGACTAAAGATTGTAGCGCTGCTTTTGGGTGTAGAAAAGCTGGTTTTGCATGCTCAGTTGCCTATAAATACTGTGCTGGAGAAACTTGTAGCAACGTGGCTTCAGTTGATATGGAGGCTACTGATGTTGATGAAACTACATCATAAATTTTCCAAAAACCAATCGACATAATGGAAAATCTTATACAAGACTCTGAACAAATGTCGATGGCGGAAACGTCATCAAACTCTGTGGTGGTAACTAAATCCTTTACAGAAACGCCGAAAAAAATGTACAACTAGAAGAAGACCGAAGAAATTATAGTTTAGAAAATGTAATTTGCATTTAAACACAAAATTTTGTAGTTTCAAACATACCCTTGTTTATTAATTGAGAAAAATCTTTTAAATTACATTTTAATTTTTATTTCACATATTCCAGAAACACTTATGTAAGTGCCATACCAATATTCTAGTGGTGATTTTTTAAGTAAATTAATTAATATATATCTTTAATTCTTCTTATTGTATGAAAAGAGATAACTCACAAATATTTTTAAATATTTGTTGCATGATAAGAAAACTACACGGAATAAGATTTTATTTTAAACCAAATTTTTCGAAATTTCGTAAAAAAATAAGTATTGACACTTTTAAAATATTTTATGAAAACATTTGTAATTTATTTTTGATTATATTAAGATTTAGATATGTAGGATCGTAATTTAATATTTTCTATGTAATCGTAAGTTACAATTTTTTAAACACTTCGTCCGCCAAATTGAATCCGAAATTTTGATGTTATATTTGGATTTCGAAAACTAAAATACGCTAAGATGTCAAGATTCATAAAAATCCAACCATTTTTTGTAATTTGGGTCTGCCATATTGGATCCGCCAGTTTGAATTTTAAAATTTCAATGTGGAATTTGGACCCAGTGCATCAGAAAACCTCCTTGTACCAAGGTTCACAGAAATCGGACAATATTGTTTTCACAACACACAATGGACTCAAACAGTAAAATTCTCTTACATAGTCACTGAGTTAACTGTAGTTAATAATAAATAAACGTGTATCTCCGAATCAGTTCATTGTAGAGAAAAAGAATGCATATGAATTTTGTAGGTTCTTTAAGCTCTACAACTTCTCTTTATACACAAAGGAGCAAAAATAAATTTTTTGGGGCGACAAAGTAGAAAATTTAATTTTTGGCAACTTTGGCGCCCTCTAGTTTTTGCAAATTGAGTTCTACGATAGTGATTCATTAAGATAAAATATAGGGAATTTAATTCTCAACAATTTAAGTCTAAAAAATTTTTTAGTACGACTAACCGCCTTCCCGAAAATTAAAATCAACAGCATTTTGACCCACCCTCCATTTTCCTCGAGGAGGGAGGGATCACAACTTTTTGGTTTTAAGCTAGTCACATATCCCCCTAACGATTTATGAAATAAAGTAGCTTTGCGTATTTTTATTAAGTATTTTAGATCTTGCCTCTATTCAATAATCATGAAATAAATATTTTTGTTGAGTATTAAATTTAAAAACGTTGTAGTGTCCTCAAAAATATACATGTATAGACTTTTTGATTTCGCTGATTTAACCAAATTATCAAACGTGTTTTCAGGATCCTCCTCGAAGGCTTTTGAGATTCTGCCAGGCAGGAAAACTTGAAATTGATTATCCAATTTAGCTATTATTCGGGAACCGTACTTGGTGGTAAAAGTCTTTTAGAGCGGTTAATTGCGTTTCATTAAGGTTTGCTTTTTTATCGAGATATTCTTAGATCATAACACCATTTCGCGTAAAGAACTCAATTTTCTTATTCTCAACATCGGGAAACTTTGCATCAATACATTTGTACTCAGTAAGATACAATGCTAACTTCTCAAGAGATGCAGCAAGAAACCTGAATGAATCTATGGAACGAAATTTGGTCATCATGTCTTTTACATATTTTGTGAAGAAAATGTATTTTTCCTTATTTAGAGCGAGAACTTTGACTTTTCCATCGAATTGATTTGCTACATCCCTAATGATGAAGTGAGCATCGTATCCACTCAGGTTGTGAAACACATCCGGTATTACATTTACAGTCTTCATAATTGAGATTACAGCACTCGTGAGCGCTCTACGGTACTTTCAAGTCAAGTGACAGTGGTGGCGAACCTTCTCCATCGTTGGACGCAGGAGTTTCTTACAAATGTGATACGTTGTTGCAGTAACGAAGTCTTCCTTCTCCTCAGCTGTTTACTGGTGAATATTAATTGGAGTTGACAGAACCCGTTCAAAATCTAATGCACTTTGCTGGATCCACATCTTCTAGGCATGATTTGTTTAATGACATGGGGTCATTGAAGCTGCACTTTTGGTAGTAACCAACATGAAACACCTGATGCTGATGAATGACTGCAGTGCAGGACTGTCTAGAATTATGCTCATTTGTAACTGGCTTCAGAAGAAATTCACAGTCTGCATAAAACACGAATGGCACTCTTTCCCAATTTTTAAATTTCTTGAATTCAATGAAGCTCATTCTGGTTTCGGCAGCACAAATCACTCATTTAATTCTTTAAAGTCTTCGATATGAGCTCTCAGTTTTTTCTTTTGCTTGAAGTAATGTAAACATCGATCGCAAATAAATTTTTGTCAGTAATGTTTAGACAGTTGGGAAATGATTAAACGCGAAAGATCCTTAATTTACACGTAATGGAAGTTTTCATTTAACCCTCCTGCGTATGAGTTTCAATCCAAGAAATGAGTCCCAAAGGCATACATTTCTCCTGCAGTTAGATTTTCATATAATTTCGTATATAAGGGTTTTCGGGGTCACTGACTATGAATCTCAAGTCAAAAAACATAAATTGAAAATAGCGGATCTAATATGGCGGACATGAAATTTGAAAATTAATCAATTTCTATGAAACATGGTTACCAGGGGATTTCGGGGTCGCTGATTACGAATCTGAAGTAAAAATACATAAATTCAAAATGGCGGATCCAATATGGCGGACATACAATTTTAAAATTAATAAATTTTTATGAAACTTGGTAGCCAAGGGTTTCTTGGGTCGCTGATTACGAATCTGAAGTCAAAATATATAAATTCGAAATGGCGGATGCAATATGCCGGACATGAAATTTGAAAATTAATCAATTTTCTTGAAACTAGATAATCAGGGGTTTTTGGGAGCGCTGATTACGAATATGGAGTCAAAAAACAGTAATTCAAAATGGCAGATCCAATAAGGGGGTAATAAAATTCGAAAATTATTCAATTTTGATAGAACTTGGAAACCGGGGGTTTTCTGTGTCGCTGATTATGAATCTAATTTGAGAATTTTAAAAATCATCTTAGATCTAAAAAGTGGAGGAAACATTAATAAAACATCATTTTATTTCTACAATACTTATTATCCAAGAGATTTTGGGCTCTTTGATGACGAGTTTAATATCAGCTTTTTGAAATTCCAAATATTGCTTCCTCATAGGGAAGCATTGTTTTCGGTCCGAATTTCGATTTTCTCAAAATAGTCTAAATCAAGTCAATTTCATCCAAAAAGCATAAATACAAAGTTTTAAGCCAATGTCCAGATGTATTTGTGTGCGTGTGTGTGTTGTCGGTTTTTTTGTAGACTCTCTATCTTGAGCACGCTTTTACCGATTTTAATGAAATTTGGCACAGTTATTACACTCATAAAAATCAAGAAACAGACGCAAGGAATTTTAGAAATAATCAATCAAAAAATTTTGAGATCGTTTTTTCTTTAAAAAATACGGTTTTTTAAAGAAAATTTTTTCCCTATTAAAAAAGTAAACTCATCAATGATAAAATCTTATTCTTTGTATTGAGCCGAATCAATAGACCTATATAAAGTCCATATTTGACCAAGAATTGATAGAGTAAATGACAATTTTGTCTTATTTTTAAGATTGAAAATTCGACTTTTTAACATCACTCTTAAAATTTTAATTTTTTAACTATAGTTCCTTTTGGAAAAATTTTCTACATTAAAAAACTAATCAATTGACATATATAAAATATATATTTGACAAAAAATTGATAAAGTTAATAACAATGAAATCTATGAGGAAGCGAAATGTTCATAAATGAACATAATTTTCCACTAGTTTTATTGTTATGTTGCGATTTATTGTTTGTGTAACTATGAATTTTGTTATATGTTAGATTAGAAATAGGAAATTTTTGAGTAATTCAAAACGGTAGTACTTTATAATAACAGTGTTTTGTTGAGACAAATGTGGGTTTTGATGTGGTATTTTTAATTTTAATAGCATCACTTCTTAACAGGTATGCCTTTACATTTTTTAAATTTGTAAATTTCATGTCTGCCATTTTGAATTTTTGTTCTTTGACTTCAGATTCATAATCATCGACCCAAAAAACCCTTGGTTACCAAGTTTCATAAAAATTGATTATTTTAAAATGTTATGACCGTCATATTTGATCCGCCATTTTGAATTTATATTTCTTGGCTTCAAATTCGTAATCAGCGACCCAAAATACCCTTAAGATATCAATTTTTATGGAAATTGAGATTTTTTAAAAAAATTTGTCCGCCACATTGGATCCGCCATTTTGAATTTTGAAATTTCAATTTCAGATTCGTAATCCGCGACCCGAAAAACTCTTAGATATAAATTTTTATGGAAATCGGAATTATTTAAAAAATGTTGTCCGCCATATTGGATCCGCCATTTTTAATTTTGAAATTTCAATTTCAGATTCGTATTCAGCGACCCAAAAAACTATATTATTATTTAAACATTTAATTTATTAACAAAAATTAAATTGCATAAAAATAATATGTGTATGACAAATTGAAATCCCTATAAGCTTTGATTAAAAATCTTTTTGAGGCTGGAAAGTTAGTTTGGTCGAAAGCTATAGATGGAAATATTTGAACGTATATATACGTCTTTATGCATAAAGAAACTACTCAGTTTGGACGTATATATACGGATTTGCGCACAGGAGGGTTAAAAAAATAGAATTTTAATTGTCAAAAATCATGAAAAATTATAATTTACTCCTCCAATTCTTGGTAAAATATTTTCTAATATATAGGTCAATCGATTCATCTCGATTCAAGAGATCTGAATTTTTCAGTCATGAGTTAAAATTTTTATTAGAGAACAAATTTTGATGAAAAATCCGTAATTTTTAAAGAAAAAAAGAGCTCAAAAATTTTTATTGAGTATTTCTAAAAATTCCTGTGTCCGTTTCCAGATTTTCATAAGTGTAAAGAGCCTTTCAAATTTTATGAAAATCTTTCCAAGCGTTCTCGAGATATTATTTCTAGTGAAAAGCGTCACACACGCAAACACACACACGTAAACACACACAGCCACACATACATACATCTAGGCATTTGCTTCAAACTACGTATATATACTTTATAGATGGAAATGAGTTGATTTAGACTATTTTTGAAAAATAGAAAATCGTCACCATCACAATGCTTCCCTATGAGGAAGCAAAAATTGGAAAAAAGGAAAAAATTGAGATTTAAAAATAAAGAATTCCCAGAATGATTCACAAACAAAATATTTGGTTGTAAAATTATACACGAATGGAATTTACCTGTACAAAATGTATAAGAATAATTCCAAAATGTTATATCTTTCAGAATATTCAAGAATTAGGACCTAATTTTTATTGTATATTCAGTTCTTTGTGTTTTTACCTTATCATTTTACTTTACATTTACTTTGTTTTGTTAGAATATGATTTAGCAAACTGATATAAAAATGGAAATATAATAATATAAGTATTTGTAATGGCTTCGCCGTTATTACTTAGGTTTCTTACATACTGGAATGGGTTGGACTCATTTAAAAATGTTATGCGCGTGCATGAACATCCCGTGCATCGATTGAAACACTTGACAAGATTGGTCAAGCTGCAGAGAGTGTCGCTAAATAATCTTGTGAGGAAGCTGCTTCCTTAGACAGGCAATTAACTATGGAAGATGCAGAAAATATTGAAAAATCATTGTAATTATTATTATTTACTCATTATTCTTCATAAATTCCTTGGAGTGAGTTTTTACCCATATTGGCGTATAAGCTGAGTTACTGTGATACTGAAGATCGCAACGTTGTTTTCATTTCTAAAATCTATAAAAAAAATAATTTACTTAATCATCATTTTAGTAATTCAACTCTTTACTTTCTATACTTATAGAATTAACTTATATTTTAAAAATTCAACTTTTTACTTTCTATACTTATAATATTGGTAAGACAATGCACTACTTTACATGCTTTTTGTGTCCCGAACTGTAACCAGAAAACCAAATATTCGCGCGCCTAATGAGTTGTTGCATGTGTCCCCTCGATTATTTATTAAATTTATGGAAAATCAGAGTAAAATAAAATCAGTCATTTGTAAATAAAAATTTTAGAAATTTTTAATTTTTGTTTTTTATGAACGTAAAAGAACGTTGCAAGTTACTACGTTCAAAGTAAGAAATCTATTTATAAAGTAGATTTTAATATTTTAGATTGGATACACAGATAAATGCAATTTGAGCGCAAACGTCACTCGAGGCGTAGTGAACTTTTATTCTCATTACAGAGTGAATTTGGAAATTCAAATTCTGGAAAAGAGTTCAGCCTGTAAGAGAAAAATACGTAACACTTGGAAAGAATAGAGTAATTCCAAATCAATTACTACAATTTTGACTTCAAAATTGCAGCTATCTAAACCTTCAAATTAAAAATCGCAGAGAAATTATATGCAAAGTGTTTTGAAAATAATTATAATTAATTATAAACTAAATAATTTTTCTTATAGAAAAGGTAATTAATTTTTCATTTTTATAAAATACTCAAACATATTTTAATAAAATTAATTTTGTTAACCATTTAAAGCATGATTTCTATGATTATCTATGCTCACATTACCAGAAAATTTGTAAAAAAATTACAATCAAAACATTGTTACACGAAGAAATATTATAATATATTATACCGACCAACACATTCATAACAATAATTCATTCTTCCTATTTTCATTATTCACCACATATTATAAATTCATAAATAATAAAATAAAAGATTGCCGAATTAATACATTTAAGCATTCATATATTTTTTCCTGTATATATTATTTATATTAATAATCTATATTATAGGTACTATTTATTTCACTAAAATCGTTATATTCGTCGTAGTCCAGTCAGTCTGTACTTTTTGCTGCCAAAATTACCGGCAGATGGGGACCTATCAATTATTGTAGTGTGTGTCGAGGAGATGAAAATGTATATGT
>WNHD01002130.1:0-16011 GCA_011057455.1 Ganaspis sp. Gsp50
AAAAAAAAAAAAAAAGTATTTTTAAATATTTTTAAGAATGTTTAAATATGTTTAAATATTTTTAAGAATGTTTAAATATGTTTAAATATTTTAAAATATTTTTAAGTATTTTCAAGTTTTCTAAAGTGTTTTAAAATAATTTTTAGTTTATTTAAATATTTTGAAGTATTTTACAATATTTTGAAGTGTTTTGAATTGATTGTTTTGTAAAAGAAAGTATAAAACTCTGGTAAAACTTAATAAAGAATAAACATCATAAAGTAAAGATGTTAAATAAAAAGAAAAAAATTTGCATAGTAAAAATGAAAATTCCATGAGATTTCTATGATTTCCATGTTTTCCAGAGTTGGAGAAACCTTAATTTTGCATTATTATTATTATTATTATTATTATTATTATTATTATTATTATTATTATTATTATTATAATTATTATTCTTATTATTATTATTCTTATTATTATTCTTATATTATTATTATTTATATTTCATTATTAATCAATCATTATTATTTATATTTTTATAATTGTTGAACGTTCCTTACTTCCTTTTTTTTATAAATTCACGAAAGGCACAAATCAATTAATCCCTCAAATTTACGCATTCAAAATTCATTTTGTTTTAAAAATACCTTTTTAGCATTTGCGTTCCAAAAAATTGAAGGTTTTTTAACTTTAAGAAATTTAAGTTCATAAAATAGTAAATTTTTTCGTATTTTATAAAAAGTTGTAAAAAACATGCATTCGTGTTTTTATTTAAGTTTTTACGATTCAACTTTTTTTACAACACAAGAGCCAAATAAAGGAATCGCAGAATTGATTCCCGAGATAGTTAAAACACAATCGCTTATGTAACAAGTAGTTAAACAAAGTAATTAAATAATTGTGTTGAAATGAAAATAATCTGACTTCCTATTACAAAATTGTAAATATAAAAATATATAAAGCTACAAGTATCTTTTATAAAAAAAAAGCATATTATGTATATTAAAAATGCGTATATCATGTATATTATAATAATAAATATTATGCATATTATAAAGGTAAATACTATGCATATTATAAAGGTAAATACTATGTATATTATAAAGGCAAATATCATCTACGATAGTATACATTATGTACAAAATGTTTGAAAATCCACGAGTTTTTACAGTGGAAATAAAATTTATCAATGCTTCCCTACGAGGAAGCAAAAAATAAAAATAAATAAATAATAACAAAAATGAAATAAACAGAAATAAAAAAAGCAGAAAAACGAACCTCTTAGGTCAAGTCCTCAAATTTATCAATGCTTCCCTATGAGGAAGCAAAAAAAATAAAAATAAATAAATAATAACAAAAATGAAATAAACAGAAATAAAAAAAAGCGGAAAAACGAACCTCTTAGGCCAAGTCCTCTTCCGTTAGGCGCTCCTCTATACAGCATATTTTCGAGATAGCTGAGGCCATTATTGTTGATTATATTGAAACCGCACAAAAGTTCAATTTGCTTCCAACGATGGACGCGTTCTTGTAATTCTGCGGTGACCTCATTAAGTGCTGTTCTCGCCTCAACGATGCTTTTGTCCACCTCGTCGATGGATTTCCCGTGCGTTGAAACAAACGCACCCACTAAACTCGACCTCTTTTTTCTCAGCTTCTCGCACTATTTCAAAAATAATTTCATTTTACAATCAATTCTCTCCAACTCAATTCAACTTCTCAATTCAATAATCATTGAAATATTATCACTCATTTTAGTGAAAGAAAAAGATAATTAAAAAGAACTCAATTTTAAAAAAACTTATACTTAACAAACTACATACGAAAAAACACTTTAATATAAATTAATTAAATTACAATAACATTAATTAACTACAATTGAATGTGGAATAAACTACCAATTTTATTGTACAAAAATAAAAAAGAAAAATATTAAAACGAAGAAAAGCAAAAAAAGAAAGAAAAGAAAGAAAGAAAGAAAAGAAAGTCATGAAAAAATAAATTGAAATAACTATTTTTCTTTTTTAAAATAATTCCAAGCGTTGGAGGTAAATGTAGACAAGATTGATTGGTGTATAAAGAGAAACTTACGGCTTCTCTAGCACTTTGAAGTTGCTTTTCAGCGCTAATTTTTTTCTTGGTGTAAGCTTTGTTTTCGATCTCGTGTGTCATTTGCAACCAGTTCTGCAGGCCGACCGGCGGAGACCAACAACGATCTTCAAGTTCACCTTCAGCACGTTGTAATTCCAATTTTAACATCTTTAAACGGGAACAGGACACATTCAGTAATACGAAACAATAGCACATATACAGACCTACAAATTGATTCTCCAACGTCTCATTTATTTATTTATTTATTGAAATAAATCCAACAGTCTCAAAGATCAATAAAAAAGAAGTTGCTCTTATTCATCAAAAAAGAATAATTTTTATTAATAAAAAAAATTGTACTAATAAAAAAAATTGTATTAATAAAAAAAATTGTACTAACAAGAAAATTGTATTAATAAAAAAGAAAAAATTTATACTAATAAAAAAAAGAATAATTTATATATAATAAAAAAGGAATTTAACTTTCCTTCCAAAAACCGTCGATAAATTCTAAACAAAACAAATTATAATAATAAATTAAGAAAATTCACATTTTTTTAATTTACCGCAAAATTTGCACAAAATTTAGTGGAGGCAAATAGATTATTTTAATCGACAAATTGAGTTTCAGTAATGTGTAAAAACTGTAAAAAATGTGTATTTTTTGAGCAAAAAAAAACAAACAAAAAAGGGCGCATTTAGTGTAAGCCCATTTATACTGTTGAATAAATGAATAAACAAATAAATAAATCTTCCTTTTGAACTTAAACATAAAATAAACTAAAAAAAAAATTAAAAATCTTTGAAAAATAAATGCGTCGGAAATCTGAAGAAAACACAAAATACTACACATATTATTGAATTTTGTTCTCACTTCAATCTCTTGTTTCAGTTGCGAGACTTCGAGATCTGAATAAGAAGTGTGAAGTCCCATACTCTCGTCCTTTAATCTCTTCTCCAAATTTTGTTTCTCAGCTGTTGCACTTTCTTGCTCCACTCTTGCTCTTTCAAGTTCTTTCTGCATTTTTAACCGAAAAATGGCATTAAAATTAAAGTGAACGAAATATAAAAAAGGTATGGATATAAATTGCAACATTAATTAATTTTGTATATTAAATAATTAATTAATTAATAATTAATGTACAAAATACCTGAAGATCTTCAAGAGCGATTTCCGCCTTATGCAGACTTTCCATATCCTTCATCATTCTATGAAGGTGTTTCTGCGAATTCTTTTTTTGTTGATAGGCGTACCAACAGCCAATCAATGCACCAAACAAAAGTGTAATTAACACCAAATCTTTGACATTATGACCAGAATCTAAACAGAGAAATAATTAAAAGGTTTACATTTAGAATTAAAGAACAATTTTTCAATTTACGTCAAATTAAAACTTCTCATTGTAAATTAAAAAATAAAAATCTGTCAACTTAAATTGAATTTGCAACACTGAAAAAATGTCTGGTTAAAATATCTACAATTCTAATTATGTAAATATCTAATTATCTAAATAATAATAATATATTGCTGGTTAAATTAACTAAACTTTTAAACAATTTTAACAAGAATTTTGATAATTCCAAACAGAATTTTATTAATTCAAACCAGAAGTTTAGTAAGCCCAACTGGAACTTTAGTAGGTTCAACCAGAAGTTTAGTAAGTCCAACCAAAGGTTTAGTAAGTACAACCAGAAGTTTAGTAAGTACAACCAGAAGTTTAGTAAGTCGAACCAAAAGTTTAGTAAGTCCAACCAGAAGTTTAGCAAGTACGACCAGAAGTTTAGTAAGTCCAACCAAAGGTTTAGTAAGTCGAGCCAAAAGTTTAGTAAGTACAACCAGAAGTATAGCAAATACAGCCAGAAGTTTAGTAACGCTAACCAAAAGTTTAGTAAGTACAACCAGAAGTTTAGTAAGTCCAAACAAAAGTTTAGTAAGTACAACCAGAAGTTTAGTAAGTACAACCAGAAATTTAGTAACTCTAACCAGAAGTTTAGTAACTCTAACCAGATGATCTATTTTAATTTTTTACCTTTTGGAGGACCAAATAATACGACGTCCATCGCCTTAAGGGCGATTTTTTGTTTATGGATTGGGTCCTTGACCCCTAAAACATTGCTAAGATAGTGCATGTTATTCACAGCCAATCTGGAAAATAAATAGAGAGTTAGAAAAATCGTATAAAATGATAAGAGTACATTTTGCCAAGTTGAGAGAATTTCACCTGGGAAGAGTTGCACCTGTTACTCGGTGCTGGATAAAATTAGGAATATATTGTGGAAGCTCGACGTTACTTTTTAGCCATTCGGAAGTTTGCTCAATCGTCCAATTGTGAACCTTTATTAAAAGAAATAATTAAATATATGAATTATTATATATTATAATATATTATATTCATTAATTTACAATAAACTGTTAATTCATTTACACCAAACAATTTTTAACTTGTAGATTATAATACTGAAATAAAAATTGACTAAGCAGTTATGATAATTAAAAAAAAATGGATCCGCAAAATATTGTGATTATTAAATTCCTTTGAAGAATTGGAGCCAATTAAATGATACTAGAGAAAGATAATAATGGTTAAAATAGAAACGAGTTTCAAAAATTTCACCTCTGATTTGAGCCAAGCTTCCCACAATTCTCGAACACTAATTTGCATGTCATCGTTGCGATGAAAAGCCCTTTGTCTTCTTTCGTAACCCGCTTCATACTGTAGTTCTTCTCTCAAAAACTGTCAGAAAATAAAATTAAAAATATCAATAATTGTAATAAAAATTATTAATATACTCTCTAACATTCTAAATAAATAAATAATTAAATCTTCCCTTCACTTCTTGTTATATTTTTTTGCTCAATTTCTCGATTATTATTAGATTTTTTTTTAAATAATAAAATTATTCAAAAAAAATTTAATTTTAATTATATAAATATAAAGGAGTGTACCGGAAGTACGTATGAATAATGTATTTATTTAATATTTATTTATTTGTTTATTCTTAAATGACTTAATTCATTTATTTATTCATTCTTCTCTCTTAATTCTGAATAGTCTTTTCTTTAGTTAAAGGGTGCCTTTATTTTGTAGCCCGTTCACTGTAGTAAAATAAAATAAAATAAAAATAAAATTAACCCTTTACATTAACAAAATGTTAAAAAGTAAAACTATAATTAAAGTTATCAAGCTAGGATTAAATAATAATTAAATAATAATTAAATAATAATTAAATAATAATTAAATAATAATTAAATAATAATTAAATAATAAATAAAATAAATAAATAAATAACTAAATTAAATAAAACTATCTGCAATTAGATGTACAAAAAAAAGGGTCAAACTCTAATTCATACAAATATTAATATTTTCAGAAATTTAAATATTTAAAAAAAGACTGTACATGTATTTTATTTTACAAATTAACGTACAATATTCCAAAAAAAATATGTTAATATTTCTGCATCCATTGATGTGTAATATTTTAGAAAAACATTATATTACAAAATTCAGCATTTATTTTCATGTATTTTTTTTTTAAAGAAAAATAAATATTTTTGAAAACGCTTCGTTCGAAAATATTAATCTACATAAGTAAATATTAACTGAAACTTAAAACTCAATTTCATTTAATTTTTGTAAAAAAAAATTTAGTTTAATTTAACTTATACTTAAATAATAACTTCCATTTTACCATTATTTAAAAATATTTGTTCGTTTTTATTATAATTTCTTGGAAAATGAAAAACAAAACAATTCGTTAAGAACTTCTGCAACATATAAATTAAACTTTTGCTTACGAAATATTTATTTTAAAATTGTTTATGTCTTTTTAATAAAAAAAAGTTGTTTATAAAAACAACTTCCTTGGAACATTTAAATTAAATGCCACGCTTACAGAGAACGTTACAACGTAATATATTTTTTTAAAAAAATAAAAAATCACAAATTTATTTTCAGAAAATAGACGGGCATATAGCAAATTTATTACATATTTAAAATTGATTAAAGAATTTGCAAGACGATTTTATTAAATTGATTATTATTTTTTTAAGATTATTAAAAGAACAAAGATTATTATTTTTTTAAGATTATTAAAAGAACAGAGATTATTATTATTTTTATTTTCTTCTCCACTATTTTATTTCTCATTACAATTTCGCTTTTTTGAAATTGAAAGAAATTTTTTTTTAAATTTAATATTTTGACATTTTCTTAAAATGTAATATTATGACATTTTCTTAAAATTTAATATTATGACATTTTTTTTAAATTTAATATTTTACAGCGTTTTACAAGTTCTCTGCAACATTCTAATTTTAATGACTTATTTTGTTTTTCAACGTTGCATTTAAAAACTGGCACTTTTTCGTCATCTTTTTTCTTTAGAAAATGAATAAAAAAATTGATTCTTATTTATTTTTAAATATTTAAAATCTATTCTTTAAAATTTGTTTTATGTATATATATATATATATATATGCTAAAATGAAAAAACAAAATATACAAAATTTAAAAAATATATCCATTATCATCATACGTTTGTTTATTATTTTCGAAAACAGTGTTACTATAAATTTATTTTTCATTTATGTTAGAATGTAAAAAATAAATTTCAAAAATAATTTTCAAATGAATAATTTCCAAAATAAATTACAATAATAAAAATCAAAATAATGGTATAAATATTTTCATTTATTGTAAATATATTTAATTACGTTACAATGTAAAAAATAAATTTCAAAAATAATTTTTAAATAATTTCAAAAATGAATTACAATAATAAAAATCAAAATAATGGTAAAAATAATTTAAAAAAAGGTTGATTTACTATGTATATTAAATTCGACTCAATCGATGCTGAAACTTTCAATCTCGAAACCGTTTTTTAATCGCATTAAAAATTGTGAGCTTGGTGTTAAATAGAACGGGAAGTAGAAGCCCTGCAATTGCACTTTACAGAAATAAATAGATGTAACAGAGAATAAGGTATTTTAAGATTGAATAAGGTGGAATAACGTAAATGCGAGATTGGTAAAATTTTCAAAAGTAAAAAAAGAAAATTTGATTGATTTATTAAATGATAATTTTATTTTACTCAACTGTGTTTTCAATTTATTATTATAAATACGCAATTCAAATAAATCATAAAATAATCGAGAATTCTTGGAAAGAGAAATAAATGAAAATTAAAAAACGAGAAATGGGTTAATAAAAGACTTACATCATCCGATTCTGAAAGATCGACATTTCCATTGGCATCGTCGTCTAGTTGACTATGAAGAGATTTGATAGCTTCCAAGCCTAGTCGATCATTGGAGGCCATCGTAAGGCACCCGAGGTCATCGTTACAAGCTTCGCTCCCTAATTAATAAACAAAAAGAATTTCAATTAAAAGAAATTTCATTCAAAAATTAACACTGAAAACATTCAAAAGTATTCCTTTTTTTAAACAAACAACAATAAAATCCGTAGAAAACCGTAGAAAATCGTAAAAAACAGTAAAAAACAAAAAAAAACATACAAAAAATTTTAAAACAGTAAAAAACATTACAAAAAATTTTTAAAACAGTAAAAAGCAGTACAAAAAATTTTTAAAACTGTAAAAAAACAGTAGCAAAATAGAAAAGAAATGTTAAAGGTAATAAAAAAGCAGTAAAAAAAATAGTAAAATAAATAGTAAAAAAGAAAATTAAAAAGTGAACATTTGCAAATTAACATTAAAAAGATTAACATTAACACAATAAACATATAAAATTGAGATTAAAAAATGAACGTTAAAAAATTATAATTTTATAATTTAAAAATAAATATTAACAAAATTAACATCAAAAATTTCGATTAAAAATTATACGTCAAAAGTTTCGATTAAAAATTATACTTCAAAAATTTCGATTAAAAATTATAAGTCAAAAATTATCATTGAAAAATAAACATCAACAAAATTAACATAAAAAAATTAGAATTAAAAAATAAACGTTAAAAAGTTATTGAAAAATAAACAAAAAAAATTCATATCAAATAATTATGACGTTGAAGTTTGCAACATTTTTTTCCTTTTATGTAAAATGAAGAAACGAATTTTTAAAATTTTTTTAATATTTATTTACAACTGCCAAATATTCTATTTTGCCTTATCTTTTTGTGCAGTTATTAAACAAATACTGGGACAATAAAATCATAAACAAATACTGGGACAATAAAATCAAATATAAAATAATAATAAAATTTGGCTTTTTTATTTATTGTAAACGAATAAAACTTTGCAAACTTCAGTATCATAAAAAATTGAATAAGAACGTTTATTTCTTAATAAAAACAAAAAAATATGAATTTAAAAAAATTACAAGAATTAGGATTAAAAAATAAACATTAACAATATTAATAAAAAAAATTAACATAGAAAAATTAAGATTAAACAAAAATGTTAAAAAATTATGGCGCGCCAAAATTATTACAAAAATTAAGAAAATTAACATTCAAAAATTTTAAAAAATATTAAAAAATAATTACAACATAAATATTAATAAAATTAGCTTCAAAAAATTAAAATTAAAAAACAATTTTAAAATATTATTACAAAATAAATATCAACAAAATTAACATCAAGAACTTAAAATTAAAAAATGTAGAAAAATCTACAAAATAAATATCAACAAAATTAACATCAAGAAATTAAAATTTAAAAAATGTAGAAAAATCATTACAAAATAAATATCAACAAAATTAACATCAAGAAAGTAAAATTAGAAAAATGTAAAACAATGAACAATATCAACAAAATTAACATCAAGAAATTAAAATTAAAAAAAAATGTAGAAAAATCATTACAAAATAAATATCAACAAAATTAACATGAACATCAAAAAAGTAATATTAAGAAAATGTAAATAAAAATGTAAAAAAATTATCATTACAAAATAAACATTAATAAAAACAAGATAAAAAATTAGGTTAAAAAATAAACTTTAAAAAATTATCACTAAAAATATTGCATTAATGTTTACAACATTTAGATTTTTCTCCTTACAATTAGTTAAAGTTTACAACGTTTCATCAACATTTAAAAAAAATGTCAAGATTGTAAATATTATAAACATTTTTGTCTAAACATTTTTTTTAAAATTACAAAATAAATTAGAAAAAACCGTATGAGATAAAAATAAAAAAGAAATTGAAAAATACTTTTCATTAATTAAAATGATTAAAATATTATATTATTATCAATGATTGGTAAAAAAAAACATGGATTTCAACTTTCATTATTCTTCAGTAAATAAAGCAAATACAATAATTCTTCGCAAAAAAAATCAAAAAACACAAAAACTTTAATTTCTCAACTTGTATTTTACCGCAAAAAATATTCTGTCAATTTGAATTTAAAAAAAAAAAGTTTAAATAAATGATCAACAATTATAATTAATTTCTGAAGAAATTATTTACGATGTTTTTATTGAGAAATGAACTTTGATCAATTAGTTATTTGCTCTGAGTTTCCTCCTCTAACTTTCGTGTAATCGAAAAATTTACTATTTATCCATTTGTTTCGTATATATTATCTATTTTTTCTATAACTATTTTCATAATAAACTTTACAAAAATAAGAAACATTAAGTACATTAGTAGTAATTATGAATATAAATAATTGCAATTTGTAATAAATTTAAGAGTCATAGTTGCCAAGACACACGAATGTGCAAAATAGTAAATAAATGAGGAGAATTGAAAGAGAAGGTTAATTAATCAAAAGACAAGAAAATACGCCTGTGTAATCGATTAAATGACTCATTGACTTTATATAATGAAAAAAAGTTGCAAAATTTTTCTATACAAAATTTTTTTTATAAACAAAAATGCAAATAATGATTTTTTTTAACAAAATCATATTTAGTAGATTATATTGTTATTGAAATAATATTTAGCTAAATTGTATATTTTTATTTCATTCATCATAAATTTAAGTTTTAAAATTTGTTAAGGTTTCAAAATTTGTTAAGATTTCAAAATATTTTAAAGTTTCAAAATTTGTTTAAGTTTCAAAATTTGTTTAAGTTTCAAAATTCCTTTGTTTCAAAATTTGTTTAAGTTTCAAAATTCGTTTGTTTCAAAATTTGTTAAAGCTTTAAAATTCTTATTGCATAAAAAAAATTATCACTGCAACATAAAATACGTCAAATACATAAAAATTGCATACCCATTTTTTTTTATAAAAATAGAATTGTTTTTTACATTAAATATTAGGTTTTGAAATTTTTTCTAAACTTCAATTTGTTAATAATATAACAAACCAAAATTATATATTAATTAAATTTTCAATTTATTTTGTTTGCATATTAATTCGCTAATAAATTACAAGTGTATGAAATAAGTAGGTATGCAAAAAAAATTAATAATTAATTGTAATTAATAATGATCACTAAAACATCTGAATTTACTAAAATACAATATAACAATTGTTATGTAAATGTTGTAAATATTGTCAATGTTATAAATATTGTCAACGTTGTAAATATTGTCAATGTTATAAACATTGTCAACGTTGTAAATATTGTCAATGTTGTAAATATTGTCAAAGTTGTAATTTTTTTAATAAAATACAGTAATTACAAACACAATAATTGCGTTATTCTAAAAATTTGTTTCGAAAATCCGTATCTCGTTCCTTTTATTTTAATTTACTTTTTATGCACTCGAAATAATTAAAAACTTCAATATAAATATCACGGACGAAAATTACGTCTTACTCTTGGTGTGAATGAAATTTAGAATATCTCAAACTTACATAAAACGAATACATAAAATTGCTTTGTTATTACACAAACTCTGGAAATGATTCAAAGCCCCCAATTTGGAATTATTTTATGATAAAAGGCTTTAAAAACAATTTGTCAAAACCGTCGAGTGAAAATTAGGATAAAAATGAGCAAAATAAGGGAAAAAACGTACCAGTTTCGTAGGCAACGGCCTGAGCGAGTCCATCGGAGAGACTCGCTGTAAACGGGGGCAGTTTGGATGTTGGGGTGTGGGTCGGTCCAGCATAGTAGCCGGAGGTAGAGTCGAGGGCTCCGCCACTGGCGAGGACGTTGACACATCGCCAGGACAGAAGATAGAGGCTCAATCGTACGACGACATCGGCGATCGCCGCTCGCATTTTAGGTTAGGTTCATCCACCGCGACACTGATAGTTCGCGCCTCCAACTTTTTCCTAATGACGAAAACGTCCACGAAACACTCGACAATTATACACCACGACTATTGACAAACTTCTCGAAACTGATCACCAACACTTTTGGAAAGGATGATTCGAATCTTCGAGTCAAGGTTAACGATTCTGAAAACCGGGCCCCTTGGGCCTTAGAGAAAACTCCACGTGTCAGGACCACGATTATGAGAATGGCAACCACCGCGTCAATGAGTTGTTTAGATTCCTTGTTGACTCCATTAAGGCGGTGTCCGGCTTCCACGATCCTTTTCAACGTTTGATTATTTTTATCAATTTTTAGTCAGATTAAGTACACTGCTCCGCAAAATCAGATGTTCAGTCAAGGCCACTGGCCATAGATGACGTTGCAGCAAGTTTGGAAGCTAGATTTCTAAATATTTAGTAAAGCTGATTTCACAACTGCTGCTTTTCATATATGTGCTGCTAATCAGGGTGCGGTCTCATGTAAGCAGAGGTCGTCAAGCAGAGATGGGAAGTGATGAGTCAGTGTGACGTCTGGTGTCTGTTTATATGTTGTTTAATGGAAAGAAACTTTAAAATGTGGTATCGAGTCGGTATTTTACCATTAGAAAGATTCAGAAATAAATATTGGAAATTATTAGAATTTTATATTACAACAACTACTATTGGTAATTTTATATTATTATTATCGGTTTTATTACACCCAGAGGCATATAAGCCGTCTTTCCGATTTGCATATTTTTTTTTATAACCGTTGCCTTTCTCTCAAAATTTTATTGGTTAGTGACCATCATAGTTGCACTTCACCGCAAACAAGTAACCCTGTGTCTACATGGAGTCTGTTCTTGCGTACTTGCGTGAAAAAGGATATATCTGTCTTTCTCTATGTCATGAGAAAGACAGATATATCCGTTATGCGTACTTGCGTCAAAAATGGACTCCATGTAGACCCAGGGTAAGGGTGACGTCTCATGACTGCGTTTTTCTTTGCGTTTTATAACTAGGCTATGAGATAAAAAGAGACGCAAGTATATGTTTGTCATTTGTGCACTAATGGTCTAGTGATAAAACGCAAAGAAAAACGCAGTCATGGGACGTCACCCTAAGATATAGAAATGAAACGGTTTTTAAAAAAGTATGCAAACCGGAAGTGTGGCATAGATGCCGCAGGGTGTAATAATTAATAGTAGAAAAGTAAAATAATCTTTATTTTTTCATCTTAAAAACAAAAGAATTTAATTAAGAATAAAATGTAAGAAAAGTAATTATAATTAAGTTATAATTACACTGTAAAAAAAGAGAGTTAAAAACTAACTGCCCAGGGGATTCTATAAAAGTCGCACTCTTTGGGAGTTAAAGAAAAAGGAGTTGACATAACTTGATAAATTATGTCATAACTTGATAAGTTATGTAAACTCCTTTTTCTTTAACTGTTTTATTTTAAGTCATAGGGGCATTTTTATATTGCAAAATCGTGTTTAAGAAACAGCATTTGATTTTTTTAGTCAAATTTTATATTTAGTGTGATTAAAATACATCAATTAACTGAATTAACGGAAAGTTATTTTTGACAGTTTGAGGTTAAGTTAAGTTAACTTAACTCGCCCTTTTTGAGTTGATAATTAACTCCAAAAATTTAACTCCCAACTCCGGTGGTCATTAACTCCCCGAATTTTTTACAGTGCACCTTAAGTTATTTTTCAAAAAATCGTACCGAGTTTTTATTTACGGAGTTTACATTCTTGAGCCATGAGCTTGAAGAATAAATAACTTGATTAAAATTCCCAGTCAAATTGGTACAATAGGTAAAATATGAAGCGAAAATATTAAGAAAATTGCAATTTTTATTTCAATGAAAGAAAATTTCCGAACATACGTTTAGAAAGAAAAATACACATTATATATGAATAAAACTCTGTTGACATAAGTACGACGTAAAAAATAACCAATAAAATAAACGTTCTTGTAATATTTTTTCTCAATTTGGTAATCGTTTTTGTATTTAATACAATGGTTCTTGATAATAAAATAACTGAAGTAAATATCGCGTCTCAAACTACTCAGTGCGTTGTTTTTTGTTTTCTCTCATAGTACAAAATAAATCGAGTAATAAATCTTTCTTGATGTTTTTGAATGAAACAGTTTTCTTAACATTATCAAAATTGTCGTCAATGTAAACAACGCATTCTTCTTTTAAAATCGCAGAATTAAAACAATCTGCCATCTCAAGAATCTTAATAACATTTTCGTCAGACAGATTGTTGACTAAATGATTTTCACAGGACGTTTTTAACCCAGAAATATCATACCTATCTGCTAATCGGTAAAGATCGAAAGAAACATTGTTCAAATTCTCAACTTTTCCGGTATAAATATACCTTAACATTTCATTAAAAACATTTGGATGGAATCCTCTCACTTCGACTTTATTCGTGATATTTTCCCTCATCTCGGTAGAGAACATTCTAGCGAAAACTGGACTCACAGAAGCGAGAATAATTTTATGAGCTGGGAATTCACTTTTACCAATGTGAAACACTACATCGCTTAAAGCTTTACTATTTAAAAAGGCATCGAAATTCTTCTTTGTTTTTGTTAAACATTTTACGTCACGTTCAATATCGGTTTTTATAACTGGTGTTATTTTCACTACTATTTCCAAAGACTCATCATCAGATAAACATTCGAGTAAATCATATTCTGTTATAAAATCCGTAATGTACTGCTGATAATCCTTTTCCTCTAATGTTTCATTTTCTATCATAAAAGATTTACTAATCAAATTGTTTTTCTGCTTTCCGACGGAAAATTTCACGAGATGTGGAACTGAAAACTTGTACTCAGGGACATCAATATTAAATTCAACGCCGAGATAATATAAATCTGTTTCAGTGTTGTCTGAAGAATCAGTCTGAATTACTTTTTCTTCTTTGCCGAAGATTAGGTTCACCTTCAAATTGTTTTCGCTTTTTAGAAAAAAGAAAGGTGAATTCAAATCAGTACCAAGTTTTTCTTTCATATCAGCAATGCACCAATTGAAGTGTGTAATTTCCAGTGACATCTGATCCTCTTGTAATCTTATTTCCTGTCCGTCGCTTGATCTATGTCTTCTAGACATTTTATCACAATCACGTATCTGAAATTTAAGAGAATAATGTTTAGAAATTTAAGACTAAGTAAACAAATCTGTTTTCTGCTCTATATGATTTTATCAATCCAGTTCAAAACGTTAATTTCAACGAATTGTTTTCTTTTGTTTTCAATTTTAACAGAATTTTTATAATAAAATACACTCTCATTATTGATGAGAATGTAAAAATGCGCGACTGTTGTTGAACAATGATAGTATTGAAAATTAATATTAATAATTTGTTGTGTAAAATTAATATTTTTTTGGCAAATCTAAATTTGGAAAAGTAAAAGGATAACTATTTTGTTTATTTGAATGTTTGGAGCTTCTAATGCATGTTTAACTTTTTTTAAAAAAACTGATTGAAAAAGATAACAAATAGAAATAATGAAATGGAATAGAAACATAAAAAATACTTCTTCCCTATGTTACTATAGATATTATTAACATGCATTTTAATTCAACCATTGATTGCAATTGTAATTGCTGTTTTTTAAATTGCAAATGTAATTGCTGTTTTTTAAATTGCAAATGTAATTGCTGTTCTTTAAAATTGCAATTTTAATTGCTGTTCTTTAAATTGCGATTGTAACTGCTGTTCTTTAAAATTTCAATTTCAATTGCTGATTTTTAAATTGCAATTATAATTGTTGTTCTTTAAAACTGCAATATTAATTACTTTTATTAAATCCGCAATTTTAATTACTTTGGTTTAATTTATAATTTTAATTGCTTTGATTTAATTTGTAACATTATGCTTTTAGTTTAAATTGCAATTTTAATTGATTTGGTTTAAATTGAGATATTAATTGCCAACTTATACAGTCTTTGAATTTTATTTTAATTCAAACAAGAGAATATTTGCTTAATTTATTAACGAAGAATCAAAAATTAAAAGTGAGGTTATCTTTTAAAATTTTGCTTTGTGAAATATAGAAACAGAATCTTTTATTGCGATTTCTTATTAGTCAAAAGGTGCCAAATGTAATTTTAAACAAAGAAAGCAATAAAATGTACATTTGAACAAAAATTGAAAACAATTAAACAAAAAACTAATCGTGAAAACTACAGAAATGGAATTTGATTTTAGGAAGTAAAACTTTATGCAAAATGTTGCAGAATTCGTTCAAAGAGACAATTGTATTGAAAAGCAGACAATATTTCTAGTTTTATAAACTATATTCTATAATTTATATGTAAAATATATTCTAGTGAATACACACCTGATGTAAAAGGTAATAAACTCTGTAAAGCGTGTCAATACTTCCTCATTTGCAGTGGTATAACATAATTTATTTTAGGTAATAATAAACATCAACAAATTTTTATAACTTTTGAGACTTTTGCACGCCTGTGCCTGTTAACTTTTTTGTTATTAGATTATTACTTTCTTTGTTATATTCTTAAGGTCTAAGCGAACCTTTATGAAAAAAGTTTGCGAACCTGTTGTGCGTTTGCCTTTATGGCCCTCTACAGCGTTGCCCATAGAGATATTATACATAGAGTAGAAAAGGTATGGGAGGTAGCGTAAAGGCGCGGTCACACCTTTAAATGCAAGCAGCCTGCTTGCCTGCGCAAGCAGGCGGACGTTCACACCTTTCTGCATGCAGGAGAGTTGCAGAATTT
>WNHD01002131.1:0-16252 GCA_011057455.1 Ganaspis sp. Gsp50
TATATTCTGTACTTTGTAAATCATTTTTGTGGTCTATCAAACACTCCATCATGTCACCTTCATCTTTGTCCTGTTTTAGTATATCCTATGAAAAAATAAGCGTTTTCGAAATCAGAGATACAATTTAGAATTATGTGAAGTGATCAATAAAAGATAGTATGAAAAAAGATAGTATGAAAAAAATAGTATGAAAAAAATAGTATGAAAAAAATAGTATGAAAAAAGATAGTATGAAAAAAGATAGAAAGAAAAAAGATAGTATGAAAAAAAGATAAAAAGAAAAAAGATAGTATGAAAAAAAGGAAAAAATGTAGTATGTAAAAAAGGTAGTACATGAGAAAGTAATACATAAATTACCTTGCAATAAAAATCTAGAGTTCAACTCGTTCGGCCTGCTCTTCCGTAAAATTGCCAACTACGATTTTGCAGTTTTGATTCTTAAGACTAAAAAAAGTAATGATTAATTTGAATTCAAAATCCGTCCGTTCCTATCGGAGAAAAAATAACATACCTCTCTAAATTATCTTGAAGGCACAAAATTTCTTCTCCCTTTCCAGTCTTATCGTAACAAAGATCTGCGAGATCGTCCAAACAAGCCTCTTCAATTTCCGGTTGTAGATCCACATTCATTGCTCTCTGCCTCATCACTCTTTTAATTTCATCCAAACACGCCTTTTTCAACTAACAACAAAAGCAACAATTAAATTAAAAAACCAAACACCCTTTGTAGATTAATTTCCTCTTTGCGGAATTGTTTCTTATATGCGAAATTTTTTCTTAAATGTGAAATTGTTTCTTATATGCAGAATTTTTTCTTACATGTGAAATTGTTCCTTATATACGGAATTATTAGCTTTATTCGAAATTGTTTGCACGACGAGAAAGTGTTAACAACATAAAGAAGCATTTCGTATAAAGGAAAAAAGTGACGAAAATTTATTTCACTCACAGTCATATTTTCTTGCGGATGGTTTGCATATCGGTGCAAGCAAGGTAATATCAGAGGACCTCTTTCTGGGTCCATTCCACCGTCACTGGACCATACACTTTTTGCGTGACAGAAATTAATTGCATCTGCTCTGCAAGCCTTGTACAATTGCGGATCAAGTTTAAAATCTCTTGCGACAAAATACTGGATTTGAACAAGAGCCGTTTCACAAGAAACGGTCATTCTACTGGTGCCCAAATTTTCCATCAAGCAGGATATCACTCTTGCATCTCCACCTTGAATCTAAAATTAAAGGAGTTAATTAAACAAAACGTTAACAACTCTATTTTAATGTAAAATAATATTGAATCAACAATCAAAAATAACGACGCTGAAATTCGCGATGTTTTCTTTCAAAAAAAATTATACAATTATTATTATTATTATTGAATCAACAATCAAAAATAACGACGCTGAAGTTCGCAACGTTTTCTTTAAAAAAAATTATACAATTATTATTATTACTTTTATTATTTTTGAACAAAACAAAGAAAGTAAAGAAACAAATATTTACTATTTTCAAATGTTTTAAATATTTATTTACAATTTCTAAAGATTGTTTGCCGTATCTTTTTAAAAAGTTTATAAATAAATACGGGAACGAGTAAATAAAGAAATTTGTTTTTAGTTTTTCGTAAACGAAGAAAACGTTGCAAACTTCAGTATCATAAAAAAAAAAAGTAAAACTATAGTTTAAAATCTCAATCAATTTCACTTTTAAAATGAGGCGATCAATTTCAAAGTGATCAATTTCATCCTTAAAGGGATCAATTTCATTCTTAAAGTGATCAATTTCATTCTTAAAACAAATCAATTTCATTCTTAAAGTGACCAATTTCATTATTTAAATAAAGCGATGAATTTCGTTTGTAAAATAAAGCGACGAATTTCATTCTTACATTTCCACAAGCCATATTAACGACAGGTTGACATGCTTCTTTTAAAATCGGATCAATCCTCCAATCTTCTCCAATATCTGCTTCTTTCACTAGCAACTCCAACTGCAATGAAAAATGTATTCAATAAAATCTATTGCGAGATATTTTATATTCTAATTTCAGCAACGCGAATCGAATCATCAGGCATTTTATACTAATTTTAAACACTCTACAAATTTTTTGTATATTTTATGTACATTTTATGTACATTTTTATAAACTTTATGTACATTTTTATAAATTTTATGTACATTTTTATAAATTGTATATACATTTTTATAAATTTTATGTACATTTTTATAAATTGTATATACATTTTTACAAATTTTATGTACAGTTTTATAAATTGTATGTACAGTTTTATAAATTGTATGTAAATTTTTATAAATTGTATGTACATTTTTATATTATTATATCTTTTACGTCCGAGAAAGATAATTTTAAGGTAAACAAAAATAAAAACGATAACGAAACGTTGGAGCAAACATGAATTAAACACCATTGGTCCGAATGTTATCGTTCTTATTTTTTATTTACCTTAAAATAAATGTTTATAAATTTTACGTAAATTTTTATAAAATTGTTCATTACCGCTCTCTGGCACTCGGGAGCAATTCTCAACTTCTTTTTCCTGGAACGAGTGTGTTCCATTAAGCAATGAATGGTTTTTCCTCCAATTTCTAAACCACTACAAAATTTAGAAATATCGTCTGCACAGCTGTCGACAATTTCCGGAGACAAGCGATAATCGTCCATTAAAATTTTACGATGATCAAACATTTCGGCTCTACAGTCTTGAGCAATTTTGCTGCCATTTTTAGCGACTGATTCTAAACAAAGTAAAATCTGAGCGAGTCTAATTTCTTTATCGTCTGAAACGGAACGACGACAATGATAGGTTTTAATGTCTTCTTTGCAGGCTTTTACTAAACCTTTGCTTACTTTGTAATCCAATACCATAAGCTTTTCTCTTCTCGTTAATTGATCTTGACAAGATTTTGACATTTGCCTATGCATTTTGTGATTTATCAAACATTTTATAACTTGCCCGCTTCCCGGTCGAATTTGGGAACAAAAACGATTCTTATCTTCGGCACAGGCTATGTGAAGTTGTGTATCGTGGTCAATGTTGTCTGATTGAGCTTCAGAAAAGTAGTAAATTTTTCTTTTGCATTCGTACTCTAATTTATCGGCGTGTTGCTGCAAACAGGCAAGTATTTCACCTTGAGCAATATCCTTGCTGTGTTGAATTTTGCCACATTCAAATTTTTCGATGTCTCTTTGGCACTCTGATATAATCGGGGTAATTATTCTAAAATCGCTAAAGGCGGCCGATTCCCACTTTTGAATGAATTCTAAGCATTGGAATTTCTTTACTTTTTCTCGCTTTTCAATTAAACATAAAAGAAATGATCCAGGAGTGTCCGTGGGACAATTTAAACTGTCCAACTCATCACTACAAGCTTCTTTCGCTAATTTCTTAATATTTTCGTTGTCGGAAATGTTCATTATGTACTTGAAAAGCGAACGCTGGCATTTTTCGTTTATTGTTTCCACTTCTTTAGGCTGTAATTCATAAATTTTCATTGATTGAAAGGTTTATTATACTATTTTATATTAAACAACAATGTTTTGACATTTTTTGTTTGGAAATGATTTGAAAACTTGTTTTTAAGGTTAGGTTTGTCACAATTATTGTATACTTGATTTTAATATAAATGTACCAAGAAGGAAGGATTTAAAGGAATTAAAATGCATTAATACGAACCTTTAAAGTTTGTATACACTCCAATAGTTGCATATTATCAATACGTATGTCAATATTGCCACAAAGTCGATAAATGTCTTTCCGGCAATCAGGATCATCGTACGGATTGGAAATTTCTTGGCTTTTTTTATCATAAAATTCAGCAGGCGAACGTACAGATCTTTTTAACAAAATTTCTTTGTAAAAATCCTGCTTTACATTTGACAATTGGTTTTTGGCGTTTTCAAAAGCACTAGTTTTGTAAATTTTTGTTGTACTGACGTGTAAAATTAAAAATTGCGATATCAAAGCTAAAATAACTCCAGCAAAGTTTTTAAAGCCCTTCATTATAGCGCGTTAAGGTTTAATAACAGAATTTAATTGTTAACTTTCGCAATAACTCATTACAATTAAATTTTACAGCTTTAGCACCGTTTTATAAACTTGACACCAGAATGATACGTGATCATTTGTACTAACTTGGCAAAATTTTTGCCACGTTTAAAAATCCATTTTCGGTATATTATACAAACACTGTTGCAAATTGTATATCAACAATCAGCACAAAGCACGTTCGAATATGTATGTATTTACATTTATTATCATTCACATTTCCGAGTTATTGTTATTTGTCAAAGCAATCGGCTGATTATAATCCTTAATTCCTTTTTAACGTGATAAATACAAATTATTTATGCTTCTGTATTCTAACCCTTATTTTTTATTGTTAGTGTTTATTCAGTTAATAATTTTTAAAAATCATTTTTTATAAAAATTACAAACTTTTTTTTGTATGATGCTTTTTGCACTAGAATTCTAGGAACGTGATTGTAGCCACAAAACAGGGCTCTGAACGTCAAATTGAGATAAATTACGAGTATTTGCGTAAAAAGATTGTAAAGAGGCATTCACACTCGGCAGTTCGGTTTCTGGACAATTTTTCTAGAGCAGTTGAATACGCCTTAATTTAGTAACTAGGGATTTCTGGTGATTTTTTGTTAAATTATTTATTGATTGCGTAACTGCAAACTACCCTTTATTTGCTTATTGATTAATGTCGACAGATGGCGTCAATGAGAGATGATTTTCCCGCTTTTTCCAACTGCCATTTTACACTTTACGTTAAAACAAAGGGTGAAATTTTTGTGATTTCTAAATTCAAGTGTTATATCAAGATTAATATAGAACAGTGTAAAATATTGCGAAAATCAGAATAACGGAATTATAAATTGTTGATACTTTTCGCAGACATACAGAATCAATGATTCAATATGTACTAATTGCAGAAATTAATCGGAAAAATGAAAGAGGTTAGTTTAACCGTTTTTCCTTTGTGATGCCGCCTTGCTTATCATCGTTAAGCAATCTCAGATTTTTAATCCAGGAATTTTAATTAACTTAAATTTTTGCCGTTTTTCTCTACAGAAAATTATTTTCATGTTTTTCCTCTTTTTTTCTGAGGGTTCTTTCCATTAAATGAGTTAGGGTTATTTCCGTCGAATGAATTAAGGTTCATTCAAGGTCACGACTTTTGTTCTTTTATGAAAGCTCTTGTTTTATCATTGTGTAATGTTGAGTTTTGTGCATACTTGTAAAGTTTAGAGCATCGAATGCTACAGAATTTGTTAGTGCTTAAAATATTGCTAAAATTATTCAGCAATCTGAAATTTTAATATATGAATTTGTGACAATGGAACAAAATATTTTCGTGAATTTTACAGGTGTCTGATTTGAAGAGGGTGAACTGAAACAGCGCAACTACAAATTTCAACAGGCTCGATTGACAACAGTGCAATTATAACAAATTATAAGAGAATTCATTGGAAATGGTGCAATTATCACAGTTTTAAGAGGTTAGATTAAAAACTATAACAAGGATAACGAATGGTGAAGATTAATTACAGAAGAAAATTCAATATAGAAGTAGATTCAATACAGAAAGAGATTCAAAACGGAAGAAATTTCTTGAAGAAGGTATGTAATATACATTTCAATTTACAGTTTAGGAATGTTTGAATTTTTTAATATTACTTAGAAATTCATGAGTCTTTTCTACTATCAACTACATAAAAGACCCTTTTGAATATTTTGAAAAATTATCTCTACAAAGGTGAAAAGTCGACAGAATGAATTTCAAACACGACATTCAAGTATTTTTTTATTGTGAGACAGTTACAGTTTTTCTGTTGACATAAAAAATGTATAAATTATAAATATTTAACATTGAGAGTATTAAAATTTCAGAATTTTGATGCAGTGAATGAAATGAATGTAGTATATTACATATATAGAATAAATATTACGTATAGAGAATAAATATTACATATAGAGAATAAGTATTACATATAGAGAATAAATATTACATATAGAGAATAAATATTACATATAGAGAATATATATTACATATAGAGATTAAATATTACATATAGCGAATAAATATTACATATAGTGAATATATACTACATTTAGTGAATATACATTACATACAGTGAATGGAATTAAAATATGAATATCTACCTTACAGATAAAATCGTGTTAAAATGTTAAATTCAAGGTAAATTTTTAAATAGGGTACACTTGTGAAATTCGAGGTCAAAGGGATAAAGTCGGAAATCATGACATCCGGGGGGCTGTAACTCGGCTCACATTTCCTGTCACTCTCCTTCCTATTCTTTTTTTAAAATAATTCCTTTCATTGAAAAAGGATGCACCCTAACCCTACTTGAATAATACCTTTCGCCCTTTTCTCCCTCTGTGGTCAGCACATATTGTACTGCGATTTAAAAGTGAATCCTTGCGTTCTTATCTCACTCTATAATCAAACACAGGTGCGGTTGAAAAATCAGAAATTTAATTATCTCCGGTTATTAAGGGTAAATTAAATCAACGTAGATTTTAACGAGAATACGTACAAAATCAGTTTTTAACCATTTTTTACTATTTTTACATCAAAGGGTATTTGTTAGATATTTACTTTATTCATTTTGATGTTTATTTTATTTATTTATTGGTTTATTTATTTTGTTTTTTGTTTCATTTATTGTTTCATTTGTGGTTTTATTTTTTGTTTTATTGTTTTGTTTACTGTTTCATTTATTATTTTATTTTCTGTTTTATTTATTGTTTCATTTGTTTTATTTATTTTTTCATTTATTGTTTTATTAATTGTTTTATTAATTGTTTTTTTAATGTTTTTTTTAATGTTTTTTTTAATGTTTTTTTTTAATGTTTCATTTTCTTCTCTTTATTGTTTTATTACTTGTTTTATTTTTTCGTTTTGTTTATCGTTTCATTGATAAATTTTTTAAATTGTCCTTAAATTACAATTCTTGCTGACAAAAAACAAAGCTGACAATTTGGGTGAAAATTTTCAAGCTTGATTTCTTTTTAATGAAAAATTTTCTGAACCCTTTTGATAAAATTAGGGATAGTTTGTATCGAGAAAGTTGCGATGCAGCTCGAGGTTGAAAGTAGGTAGGTAGTGGGTAGCCGGAAGTAACGGTAACGAGTGACTTTAATCCTTAGAGTCGAAGAATTTCGTAACTTGAAATTTGGAGATAAAAATTCTTAACAATCAGTAATCCATCGCTTGATTATTATTCTTTTTTTACACTTCCAATTATTTTACAATTATAAAATAATAATTTTTTAAAAGTTTTTTAGGTTGCGTGAGATGCGGCTTATTAAAATTTTCAAGACTTGACTTGGCGCTTGCTGATCCACCCCAAAACCGGTTTCTGGCTGCAAACAATTTTTCTCTCTTTCGCACCCTTCTTCTTCATACCTGGAGTCTTTGCTCACCCAGAAAATTCAAGGTTTCCTTTTCTTGGCTTTTATTATCCTTTCTTGAAAAGAATGATAATTTTATACGTCAGTAGTAAAATTATCTTGTGTTTATTTTTGGGGGATGCGCACCTGCGTTTTTTTGAATCCACCCTTACATTCGTCCCTGCTGCTCGGCGAGAATTTCTTCTTTTCTCCATCTACTCGGGGTTGTTGGTGAACAATGGTCGTCAGGGACGGGGCCATTGACCCCTGCCGCTCCCACACCGCATTACGTCAGACTACAACTCTCTTACAATCCTTCCTTCAAACTTGACGAACCCTTAAAGTCAAATCGCGCTCTCAACATTCTTTTAAATGGACTCTTTTTTTATTTCTCAGTGAAATTCACGTTTTCAGGATCGAAATTAGAGTCAGTGTTGTACGGATTTAATTTTGGTTAAATTAGAACTTTAATTTCATTTAAATTAGAATTTTAATTTTGTTTAGAGTAGAATTTTGATTTTGTTTAGAGTAGAATTTTAATTTTGTTTAGAGTAGAATTTTAATTTTGTTTAGAGTAGAATTTTAATTTTGTTTAGAGTAGAATTTTAATTTCATTGAAATTACAATTTCATTTAAATAGACCTTTTCATTTTTGTTCTTGTTTTTTCCTCCAATTCGTTTAAAAAAGTTGGAAGGGTTTAAAAATATTGGAAATGTTTTAAAAAAATCAAGAAGTTTGCTAATTATAAAAAAAATTGTAAAAGAGAATATTGGTCTTACTTTAAAGATACTGAAAAGATTTATAAACATTGAAAAGATTTATAAACATTGAAAAGTTTTAAAAATATTGAAAAAATGGAAAAATACAAGTTTTAAAAATACATAAACTTGGAAGTTTAAAATTTGTCACGTATAAGAGAAAAATTATTTTAATTTTAAAAACACTGAAATGCCTTTGTGGTAATAAAAGTGTTTAAAATATTGAAACACTCGGAAAATAATTTATAAAAATACGTCAATTTGAAAGTTTGAAGTTTGTCGCATATAAAAAAATAATTATTATTTTAGTTTTCAAATTACTATAAAGTTTTAAAAACTTTGAAAAGTTGTAAAAACATTAAATAGTTGTAAAAACATTAAAAGTGTAAAAACATTAAAAAGTTGTAAAAACATTAAAAGTGTAAAAACATTAAAAAGTTGCAAAAACATTAAAAGTGTAAAAACATTAAAAGTGTAAAAACATTAAAAAGTTGTAAAAACATTGAAAAAATGTATACATGTTGAGAACATTTAAAAATATCAAACATTGTTAAAAATACTGAAAGAGTTCAAAACATTGAAAAGGTTTAAAAATATCGAGTATTTTTATAAATATTGAAAAATTGTAAAAACATTAAAGATATTTAAAAATATTGAATAGTTTGAAAAAAAATATTGAATAGTTTGAAGAAAACTATATTATTTTAATTTAAAATACCATTTGTGAAAAATATCGGTAAACTGAAAAATAAATGTTTTAAAGCCAAAAACGTTTTAAAAATTCCAAGTCTCTCACCTCTGAAAGAAAAATTATTTTATAACAAGAAGGAAAAGTCTCCTTTTTCTCAGGAAATCTTGATAGTCCAAGAGACTGATAAGGCTTACGTAGGTTCGATGATAAGATTTCAGGTCATGTGGATTGTTTGGCTAGTGTGTACACACGACCAGTTCTTATGTTCCGTTAAAAAAGTGCCCAAAAAAGAGAAATAAAACGGAAAGAAAAAAAGAGCGCAAAACATATTTACAAAAATATACCCTCTTCCTCTACATCAAATTGTCAAATATATAAAATTCCTTGAAATACATATCCCAATTACCATAATAAAAATGTCAGTGGAAAGTCTACAAACCACTTTACACTTCTGTGGCCTTCTTCCCTTTCGGCTTTCTCTTTTTTAAAGTGTCTTTTTAAAAACCTTAACGGTTTCTCCCCTGGTCACGTATACAGGTAGTTTTCACCTGTTTTAACATTTTCCCTAAATTCTCACACTCGGATTTAAATCCGTGCACCTTGCCTCCCTTTTTATAAAATAGATTTATAATCAATTAGATAAAAGAAATGAAAGTTTTTTTTAACAGTAGTTTCAAGGATTTAGTTGACAATGCAACTTTCTATTTTTCAGTTCAAGTTGAAAGATTCAAGGAGTGTAAAAAAAGTAATTTTACGGCGTGATGGTCAATAATGCTTTGTGCCTTTTGGATTAAATTGAAATCGAAATCGACCCTCCAGTTTAAGAGTTAACCTACCTGTTTCTACCTGCTGACTAATATCGAGTCAGGGGATAGGAAGCTGGATAATGTTATTTCGAAAGGGAGGGAATGAGAGCCTGGCCTCGAACAAAAGGTCTATTCAAATGTCACTACACTGTGAAGGCGCGACGCTAAAAAGGCCATAGCTTTTATTTTGGGGTTGGGGTGTTTCAAAATGGAAATTCACTTTTATTGTTGCTTACTGTTATTTGACTTTGAACACAGGAAACATTTCATCGGGCAATTTTTATTTTTTTTTTTACATTAATTTACAATCATTTTAATATCACACTTTTTAAAATACTTTTAAAAATACTTGTGTATTTTTAATATAACGAGAGGAACTTTTAATACTTTAATTCACTTTGATAAATGACACTGAATTTCGCAACGTTCTTTTTTTTAAGAAAACAAATTTTGAACGTTCTTTTTTTAAGACAACAAATTTTGAACGTTCTTTTTTTAAGAAAACAAATTTTGAACGTTCTTTTTTTTAAGAAAACAAATTTTGAACGTTCTTTTTTTTTGAAGAAAACAAATTTTGAATGTTCTTTTTTTTTTTGAAGAAAACAAATTTTGAACGTTCTTTTTTTTAAGAAACAAATTTTTGTTTTTTTGTAATTTTTAAATATTTATTGACAAATTCCAAAGATTTTGTTTTGTCTTATCTTTTTACGAAATTGTTATATAAATGCTGAAACTATGCAAAACAAGCAAAGCAGTAAATAGTTGTTTAGTTTCTTGTAAAAAAAAAAGGTTGCAAAGTTCAGTAGCATTTTAATAATATTTTGGTGCAGTCAACTCTATGAATAGTGCGACTAAAACTCTACGAATAGTGCCGCTTTTCTTTTATTCTCACTCGAGCGTTTTTTGCTTCCTTTGTGCAAATTTGTGACACTATTCGTAGAGTTGACTGTACTTTTAATAACGCTTTGATACTTTTATATTATTAATGACACTTATATTATTAATGACACTTTTATATTATTAATAACACTTTTATATTATTAATGACACTTTTATATTATTAATAACACTTTTATATTATTAATGACACTTTGATATTGTTCATCACATTGTGTAACATTTATTATTATTAATTATTAACATAATACAGAATTTTAACATTATATACTGCCGTACGTTTTCAAAATCACTATCTACCTTTTGCAGATGGTGACTTGTTAACAATGTACCTCAGAATACATAATTAATGTTGTTTAAAACTTAACAGAAATTTGCTAATTTTTCTCTCGATTATTTTTTCGCTAAATTTTCTTAATACAGTCAACTCTATGAATAGTGCCAATAAAACTCTACGAATAGTACCGTTTTTCTTTTGTTCTCACTCTAGCGTCCTTTGTTTATTTGTGTTTTGTGCAAATTTGTGGCACTATTCGTAGAGTCGACTGTATTGATAATTTTAATCATTTTTGTTTACAATTTTTTGTTTGTCTACATTCATTAATAAATAATGAAAATCGAATTTCACTCGAGGACCAATTGTCAATTTTGTGGTTCACATTAAAAACAAAAACAAGAAAAAGGAAAATAATCGCTTCTATTAGTTGAATGATTTAACAATTTAAGAACTTTGTTAAATTAATTTCTTTTTTAATTATTAGTTTTGTTTGGAAATGTTAATTTAAGTATTTCGATATATTTTGATGCTCGTTAATGGTTTTTAAATATTTTTTGCTTCCTCACGGAGGAAGAATTGTAATCGTGATGATTGATTTTATGTAGCGTCAAAAATTTGTTTGTTGTTTTTGTTTTGTTTATTTATCTATTTTTTGACAATGCAATTTAATTGTTCCTTAGCTGATTTTATTTTTTTAGGGTTATTCTCAATAACATTTTTTCATTCTTATTATTTTATTCTATTATTTTATTCTATTATTTTATTCTATTATTTTATTATTCTTACATAATTATTTAGTTTTTTCTTGATTTGTATTAATTGTTATTTTTGTAAATTATTTTTAGATCTTAGTTCACATGATTTGTGTTAAAATTCTTAATTTTCTTAAGTATAAATTGACGGTTGAAAAAAATAACTGTGTTCCCTTTCTCTCTACTGACTCTTATATATTTCCTTTTTTTAAATATATTTTGTACTATATTGCTTCCTCATATAAAGGAAATATTGTTTTTTATATTTATAATTTTTATTTTTTGCTTTGTATTATATTCTATTGATGAAAATAATTATTATTTATATTGTACATAAATAATATCTTTTGTACATAAATAATATTATTTACATTCAACATAAATAATATCTATTGTACATAAATAATATTATTTATATTCAACATAAATAATATCTATTGTACATAAATAATATCATTATTTACATTATATATAAATAATTTCATTCTTCACTTACTTATTTATTTATTTTACAAAAATCTTAAATTTTAGTGTATCCCCTGGGCAAGATTTGTATTAAAAAATTCGTAACTAAATTACTTTTTAGTAAAATTGACTTTTGGTCCGAAGGTGTAATTTGAATCACATTTGTAATTACAATTACAAGTTGCAGATATTAAATTAATTTATTTAAAAACATTTACATGCCTAAAAACTTTTAATTCTCACGAGGGCACCAAGTCTCTTAAAAAAAATTGAACCGACTGGTTTTTTATCGTCTCGAAGCAATTGATAGTTTCGTTTTTTGTTTTTAAATTATTAAATAAATAAATAATTAAAAAAACGTTTATATACACAAAAAATGTTGTTTTTCAATCCAACACCTGTTAAATTCCAAGGTAGATTGTAATGCCTGTATAACATAACATAACATAAATGCCTGTATACATCAGGCATGTAGAAATTCAAGTTTGTCTTGAAATTTTTTTTCCTCTGTCGATCGGTAATAAATTATCTTTTTAATTTTTAATACCTAATTAGTGTTTTAGATAAAATTGCTTTTTATTCTTTTATCAATTCCCAAATGGATTTGTTTGTTTCATGAAGAACAACGCTTTTCTTTGCATCGTAGAACTGAAAAAATACGGGGAAAATGTTAAAAATAAAAATCAACAAGACTTATTGATGATAAGATGTTGGCTATAAGTATATACCTTGTTGTACTCCTTATCTTTGTATTCATTCCACGGTTCTGGATTACTTTGATGATGCCAAGAAATGTCCGGATTTTTTAAAGCCGCTCGTATACAGCAATATACCGCGTTTGAGCAACCAAAAGCTAGGGCTACGTACAGAGGGAGCAGCTGTAATAATTATTAGTAAAATTATTTTTTTTTATTTAAATAAAGTTTTTTTGTTTTATGGAAGTCTTTTCCCAAAAAAAAAATTAGTATAGGAAAAAATGAATTAGAAAAATATTTTCAATACTGTCTTGAATGAAAGAAATATTTCTTTGAATCAAGAAAATATTTTTATGAGTCAAGGGGATATTTTAATGAATCAAGGGAATATTTTATTGTCTCAAGGAGACATTTTATTGACTCAAGGAAATATTTTATTAAATCAAGGGCATATTGGGAAATATTTCTCCTAGTCAAAAAATATTGCTTTAAATATTAAAAATATTTAATTAATAATTGATAAATTAATAATTGAAAATATTTAATTAATGATTGATAAATTAATAATTGAAAATATTTAATTAATAATTGATAAATTAATAATTGAAAAATATTTTATCTGGAGTAAACAAAATGTTATAATAATTTCTTTCGAATAATGAATATTACTTTGAATCAAAGAAATACTTAATTAAAAAAGGAAAATCCTTGAAATCAATTTCTTTAAATTAATAAAACCTTTTTACTTGGTAAGGTGTGTCATTTAATACTGATGAAGTTATCATTTTATCGTAACGATAAACATGATTGATAAGTTAATTTCGATAATTAAATATTTCTATAATTACAAATGATGTTTTTTTTCTTAATATCATACAAAATATTTATCAATGCAATTCTTTAGCAGACAAATTTAGTTGATTATTTAAAGAACGTTTATCTGATATAAATCAAGGAAACTTATGCATTGCTATGCAGCAAAAGTTCTTCAATTTCTTTTTTAATTAAAAAAACCTTTTAAATCTAATTTTTGGAAAAATAAATATTTTATTGAACTAAAGAGAAGAAAGTAACTTATTTTGAAAAAAAATATGAAAATGAAATAAAAATGAGCGAAAACGGAATATTTTTGTAAATCAATTTAACGTATTTTTATGAATGAAATTATTCTGTATTTTTATGAATGAAATATTTTTTTTCAACAAATGATTTTTATTTTGATAATTTCCACAATTGATTTAATAATTTTGATAATTTTCACAAATGATTTTATAATTTTTATAATTTTCACAAATGATTTTATAATTTTTATAGCTTTGACAAATGATTTTATAATTCTGTTTGAAAAATAAATCATTTTTGTTAAGTCGACTTTTTTTCTTTTTTTTCTAATTTCGTTTAGTTAAAATTGCTAATAACAATTGCGAATTGTAGTAAAATTGACTATACAATGCTAAAAAATTGTTTTACAAATACGTAGCAAAATCAGCCACAAATATTAATTCTCTCTATATATTATTCTAAATTAATTTAATTAAAATTTCATATAAATAATTAATGCAACTTTAAAAATTTCGTTGAAAACTTCAACGCAACTTTCAAATCAAAAGTATAATACTAACATCTACAGAAGGGTATTCCCGCGATAAACGTTCGTGCGTCACGATGAAACATATCTTCAAAAATTTATTATAAAAATCGAAACTCAACTTCCGTTTATCCTATATTCTATTAAAAAAAACTTTTCCAATAAAAAGCGTTTCAATAAATAGTATTTCTAATGAAAAATTAAAATTTTGTTTCTAAATAAAAATTAAATTTTTGTTTCTAAATACAATTTTTTAAATAAATAAATTTTTAATCCTAAGATTAATTTTTAAAAATAAATTATTGATTCAAGGATTAATTTCTTAAAAGAAATTGAGTTTAGAATTAGTTTCTTGTATAAATACATTTTTGATTCTAAGATAAATTTTTTAAAATAAATATTTGATTATAAAATTAATTTTTTTAAATAAAATAAATAAAAAAATATTGTTTTAATTAATTACACACGGCATTTTAATCCGTGTGCGCACGGCTCAAAATGTTCGATTTTTCTTGGAAACGCCCTAAAATTTGTGTTCAAGGGTGTCAGTTCAATAATTTCAGTGTGGTGTCAGAATAGAAACATCAATATATTAGTAATATAAATATATTATAGAAGTAGCAATAAATAAACAGCAATACAATTAATTTAATAATTCAGAAAAAATGTAGCTTTTCGTTACAATTTAATCGCAATTCAAGTACCAATTAAATATTAATTTTTCAATTAAAATTACTGTCTACTTACAGATGGGTGTTTTTTAAGCCCCTGGATATTCAGTCCTTGCATTGTAAATAAATACCAATTAACACAATTACAAGAAAATTTAATTACACTTTTTTTAGTTTAATGACAGTTTGCAAAATGAAAAAAATTTTCTTTTTTCAAAATAAAGTGTTTTTTGATGAATTTTCTTTTCGTCTTTCCTGTGCGACTAGGCAGATCAATGTGCGTAAATACAGGAAAGGTTCCCCAATTTTGTGGGTTGATCTTGAACTATATAGCGCTCAAGAAATATCGCGCAGTTTTATGCGCACAAATAATCTTGTCTGCCTAATGCATTGGAAATTCTGCTCTTAGGGATGACTAACTTTCATTCGACATTGAAAAGTCACGTCTCCAGTTTTACTTTTTATCTTTCTGTTTACATATTGTCAGCTGTTACAAACTAATTTCTACACTTTTTAATTTATGTTAATGGCTTCTAGTCGCTTTTAATAGAATCACACTTAAAACAAAATTGCATTTTAACCCTTTTTTTCAATTGCAGTATATCGGCAAATCAATATACTTAATCAGGATGTTAATGGGAAAAACCCTTGTAATAATCAGAATTTTTTTTCGTAAAAAGCGGGAAGTCCTGTTTCATTGGAAAAGTGTGACTCAGATGGAATTTGATGCTAAATTTTACAAAATTCGAGCGCACGGAGGAAACAAATGGGTGAAAAAATTATTGTTTGATAAAAAATTGTTGTTTGATAAAAAGTTGTTGTTTATGATTAAAAATTATTGTTGGCTAAAAATTGTTTTTGATTAAAAATTGTTGTTTGCTAAAAAATTGTTGTTTTTGATTAAAAATTATTGTTTGCTAAAAAATTGTTGTTTTTGATTATAAATTATTGTTTGCTAAAAGATTGTTGTCTTTGATTAACAATTATTGTTTGCTAAAAAATTGTTGTTTTCGATTAAAAATTATTGTTTGCTAACAAATGGTTTGCTAAAAGAAGTAAAAACAATGTAAAGTGACAATTTAAATTAACAGTAATTTAAAGTAACAACAATCTAAACAGGGTGTCTACTAACCGGGAAAACCGGGAAATAACCGGGATTTTTATTTAACCGGGAAAACCCGGGAAATAGCCGGGAATTTTTTACCAAACCG
>WNHD01002132.1:0-33322 GCA_011057455.1 Ganaspis sp. Gsp50
ATAAAATTGAGTAGGGATAAAAAAGAGTAGGGATAAAATAGAGTAGGGATAGAAAAGAGTAGGGATTAAAATGAATAGATAGAAAAGAGTAGGAATAAAATAGAGTAGGGATAAAAAAGAGTAGGGATTCAAAAGAGTAGAGATAGAAAAGAGTGGGAATAAAATAGAGTAGGGATAGAAAAGCAAAGTGATGAAAAGAGAAGGGATAGAAAGAGGAGAGAGAGAAAGAAGAGGGGATAGGAAACTCTAAGAAGGAGGGGAGAATAGATGCTAGGGAAAAGAATAAATTCAAAGAACGAGAAAATTTAAAAAAATAATTAAAAAAATCTTTTTTCAGGTGGTTTCAATGGAGTTTCCAGAATGTGTAATGGGGAGAAATATAATCCCGAAACTGATAGCTGGACATCGATTCCCGATATGTATCATCCACGTAGTAATTTTGCAATCGAAGTGATTGACGATATGATTTTTGTCATCGGCGGTTTTAACGGAGTTACTACCATTTTTCGCGTCGAATGCTACGATGGAAAACAGAATGAATGGTAAAAATTAATTTCAACCTGCGCAGTACAATTATGTATCAGTTCGCACTGCGCAACTTGCAACTGCGCAGTGACTTTCTCTACTATCTGCGACTGCGCAGTAGCCTATAAACGAACTCCAGCTGCGCAGTAGATCCTCCTAACAAGCTGAGCTGCGCAGTGACTTTCTCTGCAAAGTATGGATGCGCAGTAGATTTCTAAGCAAAATTTCTCTGCGCAGTATATCCCTATACGAGTTATAGCTGCGCAGTAGGTTTCTGCAAACAGTTTGGATGCACAGTAGATTGCTTTACCAATAGTTTTGGTGCGCAGTAAACATCTAAGCATAGTTTAACTGCGCAATAAACTTCTAAACATAGTCTAATTGCGCAATAGACTTATAAACAAAGTTTGGCTGCGCAGTAAGCTTCTATGCGAGTTACGACTGCGCAGTAAGTTTCCACAAACATTTTGGATGCGCAGTAAGTTTCCACAAACATTTTGGCTGCGCAGTAAGTTTCCACAAACATTTTGGCTGCGCAGTAAGTTTCCACAAACATTTTAGCTGCGCAGTAAGTTTCTACCCAAAGTTTGGCTGCGCAGTAACATTCTAAGCGATTTTCAAATGCTCAATGTTGAAAATAATTTTAAATTTTCCAGGTACGAGGCAACAGATATGAATATTTTTCGATCAGCTTTGTCCGCTTGTGTAATAATGGGTCTGCCAAATGTCGAGGATTATATTCACAAACATCGAGAAAGATTAATGGAAGAAAAACGACAAAAATTACTCGCTCTCGAGGTGCAACGAGCTCAACAAGTTCAAGTACAACGACAGCAGGGGAATAATATTAATAACAACAACAATATCGTACAATTGCAAACTTCACCAAATAATCAAAATCAAACACCGCAACAACGCTAAATTTCTATTTTCCATTTTCAGTCAATTTTATTGTTTTTAAATCTACTTCGAGTTTTATAATAAAGGGAATTGAAAATTGGAGAAAAAAAAGCGAAACCACGTGTAACACAACTTTTGATACAAATATTTTACGCCAATATACTTTTCGATGAATTTTTAAACAATGTTGTATTTTTTTAGTGAAAAATAAATTCCTTCTAGTTGTAGAAAATGTGGAAAAAGAATACATTACATATATGCAAGACAAATTCAAAAATTGCTTTTTGGGAAAAATTATTTTCACAAAGAAGAAATTGTGAAAGATTATTTTGAAAACGTTTTTTAAAATATCTTTTTGTTTTTTGTCGTTTCTGTAATATTTAATATTTTTCTAGTTTATTTTCATTTTTCTTTTAATTTAAACTTTATATTTTTGTATTAAAATAAAAAAATAAAATAAAAATTTTTATATTTTATTTTTAATTTATAATTATTTATTATAAATAATAAAGAAATAGAAAGAATAAAAAATAAAACAATAAAGAATATTGTATTACTTCTAATATTATTATTATATTATCATTATTATTTTTTATTTTTATTTTATTTTATTTTTTTATTTTTATTATTATTATTACCATTATTATATTATTATTATTATACATCTCGAGAACGCTTTGACCGATTTTAATAAAATTTAGCATACTTTTTATACTCGTGAATATCAAGATTTGTATGTAGGGATTTTCAGAAATTCTTATTTGCATTTTTTACACCATTTTTTCAAACAATAAACAAACTCTGCATTTGTAAGTTTTTAGTTTCACTTACGAAAAAAACTGTCTGAATCCATTTATTATTTCTAGATATTACATTTTTGTCATTCTCTTTGCTTACATCACTTGAGTCAAAGTATTTTTACAGAATATTTTTAAAAATCTAAAATAATTTCATAAAGGCACATTATTACATTAGTGTTAAATGTTATATTATTATTTATCAATACATTAAATGTTAATAAATTATGATCAATGAAATTGTTAAAAAAAAAATTGTGTGCTTTTCTTCAAGTTGCTTGAAACGTGCTTCAGTTCTCAAGGTTTTTTTATTTTCCCATTAAAAAAAAAAACGTAAAAGAATTACATTTTTTTGTTCTTCTCTTAGAAACAAATTCACGTCGTCAGTGACTGATGCTCCTGAAGCTGATTTCGTCTGTCGTACTCAGTGCCGGAGAATTCTGAAAAAAACCATTTTATTCATTTTTCAGAATATTTGCATTTCCTTTTTTGAAATAATAAAATAATTGATAAATAATAAAAATAATTGATAATCCGCGTGCAATAATTGCCTTTGAACTCACACGCAATTTTCTTGCGCAGCCACAGCCTGACTCAAAAGGGTGATGGAGTTTCACCCGTAGAGGCGGTTATTGCACGCGGATCTTTGACTCTACGTGTCAAGGGCGTAGCTAGAAAAAAATTTCCTAGGAACTAAAATAAAAAATTCGTCTCAAAGACAGTTGACGTTCAGAATTTTTCCAGTTATCAACTTTTCAAATAATTGACAAAAATTAAATAAAAATAATTGAATAAGCAATAAATTTAAAAATTAAATAAAAAATACAATTAAAAAATTTTAAAAAAATACAATTAAAAGATTTAAAAAAAATTAAATTAAAAAATTTTAAAAAAAATTAAATTAAAAGAAGAGATATTTTTTTGTTTGTAAATTGAAGAAAAATGGATAAAGAAATCAATAAAATTGTAATTGTAATTAAATTAATTGAAATTAATCGATTTAATTGTTCAACTTACACCTCCGTCTACAACGTCTTCAGCAGCGGTTACTTTTGGTGGCCTTGCAGGTATTCCTTTCTTCGGCTCGTCTTCCATTTTATGAATCATCTTATAAACACTCGAATTCATGAGGTGGTCGAAATTTGGGAGAGCTGTTTTCTCAAATTTCTTAAAGTTGACTCTAGAATGTTTCAAGATACGTCTTTTAATGTAATTTTAACATTAGATTGTCTTCTTACTTGTTTGTTACATTAAATAATTTATTGTGAAATAAAGAAGAGTGTAAAAATTCATTTTCATTCTTACGCATGGCACTTTTTTTTACGAAACTTTGAAAAAATGCTTTTTTTTTAACAAAAGTGAAAAGATTGCCAAGTTACAAGAAAATTAGATAAAGTGTGCCGAAATGGTGAATTTTTGCGCGAAATGACTCGAGCGTTCCGTTCAAAATGGAACACTTTTTCGGCCAGTCTTAGAAAATTAAAAAAAAGGTGAATAATTTTTTAAAAAAGGCATGAAGTGTGTGAAAAGTGGATTTTAATTCGATTCTCAATTTTTTTTTAGATTTTCAGTTCTTTTTTTAGACTCAAGATTGATTAGTTTTTCAATTTTTTTTCTTAATTCACGGTTGTTCCTTTAGCTCTTTAATTATTTTTTATTAATTTTTGTTTCCTCATAGGGAAGCATTGTTTAATTTTATTTTAATTTTCAGTTGTATTTTTGGTTGTCTATTATTTCTTATTTTAATTTTCAACTTTTATGTCAGTTCTCCAGATGTATTTTTATCAAATGTTTTTTGGAGTTTTTAAATTTTATTTCAGTTTTTTAGATGTATTTTTTTTCAAATCTTTTTTGAGTTTTTAAATTTTATTTCAATTTTTCTTTTTTTCTTTTTCAGATGCTTTTAAGTTTTTCAATTATGTTTTTTTGAATTTCAGTTGCTTTTTTAGTTTTAAAATTGTTTGCGTTTTAGTTTTTCAATTACTTTTTTTAGTTTTTCAGTTCTTTTTCATTCTTTCAATTATTTTTCTTTAATTTTTAGTTGTTTTCTTAGTTTTTTCATATTTAAAAATTTTTTTTAATATTTTTAATTTTTTTTTTAATTTTTATTTTTTTTTTTAATTTTTCAATTTTTTTTTAGTTTTTCAATTTTTTTTTAGTTTTTCAGTTGCTTCTTTAGCTTTTAAGTTCTTTTCTAGTTTTTCAATTTTTTTTAGTATTAAAATTGTTTTTTCTTTGGTTATGCATTTCACTCAATTGTTTCCTTTAGTTTTCAATCTTTCTTACTATTTTAATCATTTTTCTTTAGTTTTTCAGTTACTTTTTAGTTTGTCAATTGTTTTTTTTTAGTTATTATTTTTTTTAGTTATTTTTCATTGCATTTTTAGTTTTTAAATATTTTTTTACAGTTTTACAGTTGATATTTTACGTTTTTACTTGTTTTTTTTTTTAGTTTTTCAACTTTTTTTCTAAATTCTCGGTTGTTTCTTTAGATTTTTAATTATTTATTTATTTTTGCTTCCTTATAGAGAAAGTTCTGTTTTACCCCAAAAAATTCGATTTTGAATTATCATCATTTTTTTAAATTTTATTCTAGTTTTTAGTTGTATTTTTGTTTCTCCATTGTCTTCTTTTAGTTTTTAAATTTTATTTCAGTTTTTAAGTTGTTTTTTTTGTTTTTCAGATGCTTTTTAGTTTTTCAATTTTTTTCTTAATTTCAGTTGTTTTTTTAGTTTTAAAATTGTTTCTTTTTCAGTTTTTCAATTACTTTTTTTAGTTTTTGAATTCTTTTTCATTCTTTCAATTATTTTTTTTTTAATTTTTAGTTGTTTTCTTAGTTTTTTTATTTTATTTTTTTTAATTTTTTAATTTTTTTTTAGTTTCGCAGTTGTTTCTTCAACTTTCAAGTTCTTTTCTAGTTTATCAATTTTTTTTAAGTGTTAAAATTGTTTTTTCTTTGGTTATGCATTTCACTCAGTTGTTTTCTTTAGTTTTCAATCTTTTTTAGTTTTTTAATTATTTTTCTTTAGTTTTTCAGTTGCTTTTTAGTTTGTCAATTGTTTTTTTTAGTTATTATTTTTTTAGTTATTTTCAATTGTATTTTTAGTTTTTAAATATTTTTTTATAGTTTTACAGTTGATTTTTTACATTTTTACTTGTTTTTTTTTAGTTTTTCAATTTTTTTCTAAATTCTCGGTTGTTTCTTTAGCTTTTTAATTATTTTGCTTCCTCATAGGGAAGCATTTTTTTTTTATTTTTGCTTCCTCATAGAGGAAGTTTTACCCCCAAAAATTCGATTTTGAGTTATCATCATTTTTTAAAATTTTATTCTAGTTTTCAGTTGTATTTTTGTTTCTCCATTGTCTTTTTTTAGTTTTTTTAAAAAAACAGTTTTTTTTATTTCAGTTTTTCAGTTTTTTTTTTGTTTTTCAGATGCTTTTTAGTTTTTCAATTATTTTTTTTTAATTGCAGTTGTTTTTTTAGTTTTAAAATTGTTTGCGTTTTAGTTTTTCAATTACTTTTTTTAGTTTTTGAGTTCTTTTTCATTCTTTCAATTATTTTGTTTTTAATTTTTAGTTGTTTTCTTAGTTTTTTATTTTTTTTTAATTTTTCAATTTTTTTTAGTTTTTCAGTTGTTTTTTCAGTTTTTAAGTTCTTTTCTAGTTTTTCAATTTTTTTTTAGTGTTGAAATTGTCTTTCCTTTGGTTATGCATTTCACTCAGTTGTTTTCTTTAGTTTTCAATTTTTTTTAGTTTTTTAATTATTTTTCTTTAGTATTATTTCAGTTGTTTTTTAGTTTGTCAATTGTTTTTTTTTATTTCGTCCATTATTTTATTTTTAGTTTTTCAATTGTTTTCTTTTTAGTTTTTCAATATGTACTTTTTTTTAGTTTTTCAGTTCTTTTTTAGTTTATCAATAATTTTTTTTTTAATTTTCAGTTGATTTTTTAGTTTTTTAATTGTTTTTGCTTCCTCAAGAGGAAGCTTAGTTTTTTTGATTTTTCAGTTCTTTTTCAATTTTTCAATTATCTTTTTAGTTTTATAATTGTTTTTTTTTTAGTTGTTCATTTCATTCAGTTGTTTTTTTAGTTTCCCAATTGTTTTTTAGATTTTTAATTATTTTCTAGATTTTTAATTATTTTTTAGATTTTTAATTATTTTTTAGATTTTTAATTATTTTTTAGATTTTTAATTTTTTTTTTAGTTTTTCAGTTGCTTTTTAGTCCTTCAATTGTTTTTCTTTTTGTTTTTCACATTTTTTTTAGCATTTCAATTGTTTTTCCAATTTTCCAGTTGATTTTCAGTTTTTCAGTTGTTTTTCCAATTTTTCAGTTGATTTTCAGTTTTTCAGTTGTTTTCCCAATTTTTCAGTTGTTTTTATTTTTTTCTCCTTTGAGACAACATTTGCAATCTTGATTATAATATTTACAAAAATTTAAAGTGCTATTTAAAAGAGTTTATAAAAGGTTGATTATTGTATGTTTATTGTTTATTTTTTTTTTTGTAAATTACCCCAGGGTCTTGCCACGCAGCACTTCCGCTTGGGAAGAGAGGACTTCCGCAATCATGTCATCGTTGAAGAAATCATTGGTGCATCTCCACCTTCTTCCATAAGTGAGTTCCAATTGCTTAGCCTGGGGCCAAAGATCTTGCGAACGCTTTTTCTCTTGTCTGTGCTGTGGATTAATTCCCAGAATTATTACACGACTCGTTTCCAATTGAATCATGGGTTTTAATTAAATAGTATATTAAGCACCAGGTGGTATCAGTGTCACGTGCAGATGCTGGATTTTCATTTACAAAAGTACTTTCAAAACACAAAGGGATTTTTATTCTTTTTAATAAACTATAAATCAAATAGGAAAAAAATTCTTCCAAACTGAAAATGGAATTTTACGTATATTATTCACAATGAAAATCTACATGAAAATTTTACATGAAAATCTACATGTGAATTTACATGAAAATCTACATGTAAATTTACATGAAAATCTACATGAAAATTTACATGAAAAACTACATGAAAATCTACATGAAAATTTACCTGGAATTACACTGAAAAATACACTGGAAATACACTGAATTTTACACAAAAAATTTACATGGGAATTTCATTTTGTAATTTTACATGTAAATTTCTTAATGGTATGTTATATGTAAATTCCATTTTGAGATTTTACATGAAAATTACACCTTGAGATTTTACATGTAAATTTCATCTCAAGATTTTACATGTAAATTTCATCTCAAGATTTTACATGTAAAGTTCTTGTAATTTTACATGTAAATTTACAATAAATTTCATCTTGAAATTTTACATGTAAATTTACATTAAATTTCATCTAGAAATTTTACATGTAAATTTACATTAAATTTCATCTTGAAATTTTACATGTAAATTTCTTCTTGTAGTTTTACATGTAAATTCTTGAATGAAATTTTACATGTATATTTTTTGTAAATTTACATATAAAAAGTGTTTTAAAATTTTGCATGTAAATTTCTTATTGAAATTTTATATGTAAATGTATGTAAATCTCATATTATAATTTTACACATAAATTTCTAAATGTAAATTTATAAATGCAAATTTGCATGTAAATTTGCATGTAAATTTCTCAATGTAGATTTTCATGTAAATTTACATGTAAATTTCCTAATGAAAATACATATTAAATTTTGTTTTTGGGATTTATCATCTAAATATATTCTTTCAATTTTACATGTAAATTTCATCATTTAATTTTACATGCAATTTGTTTTAATTTCTTAATAGAATTTTACATACAAATCTTCTATCTTTTGCATGAAATTTTTAAGTAAACAAGGAAAACACAGAAAATCTATTAAATGGAATCAAATGCATTTTTCACGATTTTTTATCCAGTAAAACGCTTTTTTCAAAATACAAAAAAGACAAGGGTACATTTTTTTCAAATTCCTGATACCTTCAATTCCTCTATTAATTGCTCTTTAGGATCCATATTTGGATCAGGTTCGAAGTTTCCTACATTAGATCCTATAATTTTAAGAAAAGCTTTTTTTTTACAAATTCAGCAAGAAAATTTGAAATTTTTCAAAAATCAATTTACCTGCACGTTCGGTTGCAATTGGACTATGATCTCTAGACCTGACAGTCTCTCGAGTCATTTTCTCCACCTTGGACTCATAAGACACAATGTACTTTTTGACTCTGCTTTCGTCCTCCTCGGTACTTTTAATGGAAATCTCCAATTCTCCGGAGTCGGGTTCTCCGTCGAAGTCGGGTTCAATTATTTCAGGAATTCCTTCATTGTCACTTGCCTGAGACCTTCTTCCGTCCGAAGCAAAACTCTGCTGTTGACTCTCATCACCTGGACCCAATTCTCTCACACAGTGACAATCAGGATCTTCCATTTGCTGCTTTCTTCTGTTTTCCTCCTCTCTTGCTCTCTCTTCTTCTTCTGGACAAATTATACACATAATGTACAGTCAACTCTATGAATAGTGCCACTAAAACTCTACGAATAGTGCCGCTCAGACTCTACGAATAGTGCCACTAAAGCTCTACGAATAGTGCCATTAAAACTCTACAAATAGTGACACTAAAACTCTACGAATAGTGCCACTGATACTCTATGAACAGTGCCACTGAAGATCTGCGAATAGTGACTCTAAAATTCTACGAATAGTGCCACTAAAAGTCTACGAATAGTGCCATTAAAGCTCTACGAATAGTGACACTAAAACTCTAGGAATAGTGACACTAAAACTCTATGAATAGTGCCACTGAACCTCTATGAATAGTGCCACTGAAGATCTGCGAATAGTGACTCTAAAATTCTACGAATAGTGCCGCTAATACTCTATAAATAGTGCCACGAAAAGTCTACGAATATTGCCATTAAAACTCTACGAATAGTGTCACTGAAAGTCTATGAATAGTGCCGCTAAGATTCTACGAATAGTGCCACTAAAGCTCTACGAGTAGTGACACTAAAACTTTAGGAATAGTGCCACTAAAACTCTATGAATAGTGCCACTAAAGCTTTACGAATAGTGCCATTAAAACTCTACGAGTAGTGACACTAACACTCTAGGAATAGTGCCACTAAAACTCTATGAATAGTGCCATTAAAACTCTATGAATAGTGCCACTAGAACTCTACGAATAGTGACACTAAAACTCTATGAATAATGCCACTAAAACTCTATGAATAGTGTCACTGAAACTCTATGAATAGTGACACTAAAACTTTATGAATAGTGACACTGAAACTCTATGAATAGTGCCACTGAAACTCTGCAATTAATGACACTAAAACTCTACGAATAGTGCCACTAAAAGTCCATGAATAGTGCCACTAAAGCCCTACGGATAATGCCATTAAAACTCTACGAATAGTGACACTAAAACTCTACAAATAGTGCCATTAAAAGTCTACGAATAGTGCCATTAAATCTCTACGAATAGTGACACTGAAACTCTACGAATATTACCGTTTTTATTTTGTTCTCACTCGAGCATCGTTTGTTTCCTTTGTGCAAATCTGCGGCACTATTCGTAGAGTTAACTGTAGGACCAAAAAAACTTTAAACAAAAGCGTACAATTTTATGAAATAATGATTTAGAGAATTTATCTACCGATCAATCAGATCAAATTAATCAATTACAATCGACTCTATGAATAGTGCCACGAAAAATAGTGCCACGAAAAATAGTACCGCCATGAATAGTGCCACCATGAATAGTGCCACTTGTTGGAATTTCGAGCGTCCTCTTTAGCGAGCTTGCAATAAATGTTATCGACTTGCAAATATGCGGCACTATTCATAGAGTCGACTGTATTAACGTAATTTTATTATTTCGATCCCAAACTTACTACAAATAATAATAAAAATATTGTTTGTCCTTTTAGGTCGTTTTGCAACAGATTAACAATAAATAACATTAATAAAAGAAAGAAGGAAAATAAAAATGATCTAAAGAATAATTATCTAATTTTTATCTAAAGTTAAAAAATTGATGAAAACGGATCGTTTTTTACCTTTGAAGCACCGACAGCAGCTTCCGTCGTTTCCATTTCGCAAGCCACTCAGCTCCATTATTTTATATAATTGTTCTGAAACGATCCTCAAGTGATTTTCAATTTCGTTTGGCAATTGTTTCAGAGCCAACAGCTGCTTTTGAACACTTTCGAGTTGCTTTTCAAGATTGATTTCGGTCGTAACGAGTTCTTTGAGTTTCTGCTCGTCCAATTGTGGCGGAGACGGAAGATCTTGGACTGTTGCTTCAGAACCAACTTCTTTATTCTCTTTTATTTTCTCTTCTTTAACAGATTTATTTTCTTTGTCTTCCTTGTCTTCTTTATCGACGTTATCTTCCCCCTCTTTTTTCTCGTCTAATTTGACGCCTTCTGAATCCTCAGGGGTCTTTTCTTGATTCTCGCTTTCGGCTTTAGTTGTATCTGTTTGTTCCTGATTTTCAGCCTGCTTCGCTTCCGCTTCTAAAACTTCCGTCTTTGAATCTGGACGGGAATTTGATCCTTGCTCTGACCTTTCGCAAAGGTCTGGAGTGGGGGCCGGAGTTGTTTTCTGCAGAAGAGAATGCTTTTATTAGAAGATTTTGAATTGTTTTTGAGGTTAAGAGAGACGGTGATAAGATTCAATTTACAGGGAAGAAGAAGCAAAAATGTTTCAAATTATGAAATAATCGGGAATATTCTACAATAATCGGGAATAGTTTACAATAATCAGGAATATTCTACAATAATCAGGAAAATTCTACAATAAACCAGAATATTCCAAAATAATCTGAAATATTCTATAATACTCAGAAATATTCTATAATACTCAGAAATATTCTATAATACTCAGAAATATTCTATAATACTCAGAAATATTTACAATAATCTAGAATAATCTGCAAAAGATTCTAGAATATTCTACAATATTCTATAATAATTTGCAAAAGATTCTAGAATATTAATCAATAATCAGGCAAATTCTACAATAAACCAGAATATTCCAGAATAATCAGGAATATTCTATAATACTCAGAAATATTCTATAATACTTAGAAATATTCTATAATACTCAGAAATATTCAATAATACTCAGGAATATTCTACAATTTATAATATTTTGCCATAATCTATAATAATCTGCAAAAGATTCTAGAATATTCTACAATAATCTAGACTAATCTGCAAAAGATTCTAGAATATTCTACAGTAATCTAGAATAATTTGCAAAAGATTTTAGAATATTCTGCAATAATCAGGAAAATTCTAAAATAAACCAGAATATACCAAAATAATCTGAAATATTCTATAATACTCAGAAATATTCTATAATACTCAGAAATATTCTATAATACTCAGAAATATTCTATAATACTCAGAAATATATTTTACCATAATCTAGAATAATCTGCAAAAGATTCTAGAATATTCTACAATAATCTTGAATAATCTGCAAAAGATTCTAGAATATTCTACAATAATCTAGAATATTCTACCATACTCTAGAATAATCTGCAAAGGATTCCAGAATATTCTGCAATCATCTAAATTCTGCTCTACAATACTCAAGAATATTTCCTAATAATCTAGAATATTCCTTAATAATTTACAATTTTCTCAAGAACAATTCAGAATACTCTACAAAATTCAAAAATATTTTACAATAATCCGAAGTATTCAATGACGCTCCAGAATATTCTACAATAATCCAGGAAAATTTAAAATAAACCAGAATATTTTACATTAATCTGACATAATCTATAATAATCCAGAATACTCTGCAATAATCCGAAAAATTCTAAAAAAATCCAGATAATTCTACGATAATCCAAGATACTTTAGGATAATCCTGGATATTCTACAAATATCTAGAATATTCTCTGCAATAATGAAGAAATATTCACAGTACTCTAGAATATTCTGCTATATTCCAGATTACTTTGTAATAATCCACAATATTCTGTAATAAACCAGTTTATTAAAGAATAATATAAGACACTACATGATAATCCATAGGATATTCTTTAATATTCCAGAATATTCTTTAATATTCCACAATACTCTTTAATATTCCAGAATATTCTTTAATATTCCAGAATATTCTTTAATATTCCTTACAGTAATCCAGAATATTTCTTAATAATTTACAATAATATATCATAATCTAAACAATAACTCAGAAAATTCTGCAATAATACTGAATTCCTGGATAATAATCCAGAATATTCTAAATCTATCAAGAATATTTTGCAGAAATACGGAATAATTTATAAAATCCAGAATATTCTACAGTAATCTACAATATTCTATATAATATTCTAAAATATTCTTTAGTATTCGAGAATATTCTACAATAATCTTGAATATTCTATACAAAAGTCCAGGATATTCTTTAAGAATCCAGAATATTCTACAATAATCTAAAATATTTCACAATAATCTAAAATATTTCACATTAATCTAAAATATTCTATTCAATGTTCTAAAATATTTTTCAATAATCCACAATATTCTGTACAATAATCCAGAATATTCTCTAAGAATCTATAATATTCTACAATAATCTATTATTTTTTACAATAATCTACAATATTCTAAACATTAATCTTGAAAATTCTATAATAATCTTGACGTTTTTGTACAGGAATTCAGAATATTTTAGAATTAACGTGAATATTCAACAATAATCCAGAATATTCTTCAATAATCCAGAATATTCTACAGTATTTTGGAATATTCTGCAATAATCCAGGATACTTAATAATAATCAAGAAGTTCCTACAATTATAATTGCAAATAAAGTAATAAAGTTTTGCAAACAAAACATCTTGTTATTAAAGCGGTCGGGAAAATAAATTCACCGTCACTCTTTTCATTTTAGAAGGTTAGGATTTCGGGAATTTTTCTTTTAAATGAGTTCCTATATACTACTTTTTTACCGGACGGGTTATCCAACAAGAAAGGCATTTCCTGTCAAACTGTGCCTTTTATTGAACATTTAGACGTCAAGTGCCAACAATTGATTACAGTAAAGAATAAACATGCTTTCGCAAATTGACAATTTGCATTTTTCATAATTTTAGTTTGTCTTTAATTAACTAAGAGTCATTTCTCAATCACTGTCTCAGTGCTTTTCCTTTTTAAATTATTCGTAAGTTACTACAAAGCCATAAGTTAAATTTATGGTCTATTGTCGCTAAATCTACTGTACAAACACTGCTACTTACTGTGAAACTGAAACATGCCGTACAAATCATAATAAGAGACAAAATTTACCAGGGTGTCCAGCAAAAATCTGGAATAAAGTTTACGAACATTTTTTTTGTACCTTTTTCTGCTATTTTGACACATTTCCATTATTTTTTCAATTTTTTTTCGAATTACTGGACATAACGTACATTTTCTAACATAACCTTACATTACCGGATATTTCTGGACAATAGGACACATTTCCGGATATTTTTGGTCATTATTGGACATTTCTGGACATTAATGGACAATGGGATACATTTCCGAACATTTCTTGACATTACCGGACATTCTTTGACATTACCGGACATTTTTTGACATTACCGGACATTATTGGGCATTACCATGCTCTTTGTAACATAACCTGACATTAGAGAACGTTTCTGGACTTTACCGAACAATAGGAAACATTCCCGGACATTACTGTACATTTACGAACATTACCGGACTTTACCGTACACTTACAAGCATTACCAGGCATTACCGCACATACATTCAAGATAATGAACGAATTTAAAGGCTATGATTATGCGAATGATAGAGAGTGCACTGTCACAATTTTTTGGACATGGGACAGCGCCCGACATGTCCAAAGATGTCGTAAATTTATCGTTGCGCTCTTTACTATTCGCACACTGTGACCGTCTTTTGGACATGCGACAGCACACAACATGTCCAAAGATGTCGTAAATTTACCGTTGCGCTCTCTACTATTCGCGCACTGTGACCATTTTTCGGACATGCGACGGCGCACGACATGCCCAAAGATGTCGTAAACTTACCGTCGCGCTCTCTACTATTCGCATAATCATAAACTCTAAAATTTCACTCGGATCATTTCATTGACCAATTTCACTTCAAAAAAATTCCCGTACCTTTTCCAAACGTTTTTCAGTACATTTTCAAACATTCCTTTGTTTCCTAAATTCATCAGTTTGTATTTTATTTCAAAAGATTGTCACAAGTACGCGCTAAGCCTCTCACAATACGTCATTTCCCATGTAACCTAGAATTGGTTCACAGTTGGACAAATTTTGCAAAGCCAATCAAATCTAAGACTCCATTGCGACTCTTGACTGTGATTTCACCCTAATTCCCGTACACTGGACACCCTGTTTACCATCACACTATTTGCATGGAAACGTAAACATTGCAGGTATCTCGCCACAAAACGAGCAAGTTTTTCTAAATTTAAAAATCACAATTTTATTAATAAATGAATTTCAATGACAATGATTGATTATTGGATGAAGCTCTTGCAAAAATCTCTTTTCATTCAGTTGATTTTTTCACTTAAAAAAAAAAATTTGAGTACTAGAAAAAGTAGTCTAAACCCTTCCTGGTGTTCATTCATTTTAAATTCGCACTCCCGTTTGGTTTGTTAAATTTGTCTTGCAACTTCTTCTTCTTTTTATTAATTGGATTGCTGTCCATAAACAAGACAAACACGCAATAAATACACAATAGTGTGTTTTTGCCTCGCAACAAATGACCGAAGTGGAATTTTTAAGGTTATGAGTATGAGAATAAAGAGCCGCGCACTGTGGCCATTTTTCAGACACGGGACGGCGCCCAACATGTCCAAAGATGTCGCACAGGCGCCGCTATTCTATTCGTCTCTAAAATTTCACATTTGTCCATCTGGGTCAATGAACCTTTTCATTTTTGCTTCCTCATAGGGAAGCCTTGTTTATTTTATTAACAAATCAATAATAATAATAATTTATTTTTGTTCGTTTGTCTTTCTCGAGGACGTTGAATGACACATGAATTAGAAGAAGATAGAAATAATGATCTACTGTCGCCATTTCTCTCGTCTCTTTATTTCAGAGAGATGCGCGCGACCAAATGCAACTGCGCAAGTCTGCGGAGAACTCTTTTTATTGGTGGACAAGTTTTCTGATTGGACTGCCATTACAGAAAGCTTGTCCACCAATCAGAAGAGCTCTTCGGAGGCTTTTTCGTTTGGTCTCTCACTCCCGTAATTACTTTTCTATTAAAAAACCACTGGATAGGCAAAAGACCTAAAGAAGAAGAAGAAGAAGAAGATAGAAATAATGATTTACAGTCGCCATTTCTCTCGTCTTCTTATTCCAGAGAGATGCGCGCGACCAAACGCAACTGCGCAAGTCTGCGGAGAACTCTTCTGATTGGTGGACAAGTTTTCTGGATAGCCTGCCATTAGAGAAAGCTTGTCCACCAATCAGAAGAGCTCTTCGCAGGTTTTTGCGTTTGGTCTCTCACTCCCGTAATTACTTTTCTATTAAAAACCCACTGGATAGGCAGAATAAGTAAAGAAGAAGAAGAGGAAGAAGAAAAAAAAGAAGAAGAGGAAGAAAAAGAAAAAAAAGAAGAAGAGGAAGAAAAAGAAAAAAAAAGAAGAAGAGGAAGAAAAAGAAAAAAAAGAAGAAGAGGAAGAAAAAGAAAAAAAAGAAGAGGAAGAAAAAGAAAAAAAAAGATGATAATCTTGGTCAAGATTACAAGAACACCAAGACGATTTAGCCAACTTTTCCCAAAATGTGACGAAAGATTTTTATTTCTCTACTTGTAGGCGTACAACAAAATCATCGAAGCGCAAGGGACAAAAGCATAGACAACAACTCTAGTAAAATCGACTCCAATCCTACTAGTCAATCCGTCATAAAGAACCGTCGGGACGAAAGACAATCGCCGACTGTCGTTGATGCTATCCGGCTCCTGCTTCTTGCAAAGTCCCTCCTGCTTCTTTGTCACCCTCAAAGAAACCCCCGCTAAATTCTTGACCCAATCCAACCATCCCGACTCGGATCTGTACTCGGACCAGAGCCTCTTACAACCCCTATGGAAAATCTCATTGCTCAATGAGGACATAAACCCAGAGGATGATCCAGAAGCACCGGAAACGCACAGGGAACCCAAAACGACCTTGGAGGAATCCACATACTGCGCCAAAATCCGCTTAACATATCGACCTCTGCGCTGGAACCCTCCGCCGTAACTTTTTTTCGAAACAAGACTCTGGAAACTATCCCGCGCACTCTCCACCTTCCGCCCCAGGTACCCGTCCACATAATGACCCCGGATTTTCAACCTGATGGCCCTAACAGGTCTGGTCTGTTTCTGGGTCAGGGAATCGACAATTTTCGAGACGTAGTGACCCTTCCGATAAAGCCGCGAGCCCCTTCTTTTCTCGCTGGAACGCTTCCCCCTCAAAACGCAATTTTCGAAGTATCGGTTCCTCATGTACAACCGCTTGGGTCGAACACTTCCTCCGCTCTTGTTCATCGGAGACAATGGTCCGGAATCACCCTCGGATGAACAATTGGCAGGTTTAACTGAATCCCTGGGTCCAAGGGGTTCAACGAAATTGTCTGGATTGACGGTTTTGGAATTGGAAACCTCTTTGGACAACTCGGTAGAATCCGCAAAGTTAGGGGCTTTATCAAAGTTGTGGATCTTGTCAGCGTCCAGGGTTATAAGGGTGTTCAAGGTTCTATTAGTGTTCAGGGTTCTATCAGTGTTTAGGGTTTGATCAAAGTGCACGGTTTTTTCGAAGTTCTGGATATTGTTTAGGGTTTGATCGAAGTGCTTGGCTCTTTCGAAGTTCTGGATATTGTTTAGGGTTTGATCGAAGTTCACGTCTCTTTCAAAGTTCTGGATATTGTTTAGGGTTTGGTCGAAGTTTACGGCTGTTTCGAAGTTCTGGATATGGTGAAAGTTGGGGGTTTTATCAGAGTTGGAGATATCGGATGAACTGGTGGGTTGAGGCGCAACCTGCTGAGTGTCCGCTTCAGCAGCCCAACTCGGCACATACATTTTTACCTCGGATCCCTGTTCGGAGCACTTTACACATCCTGGCTCGAGGAGACCCTTTTCCAGGAGACGTTCAGTGATGCTTTTCTTCGTCTGCTTCTTAATTACGACTTTGTATGCTTCCTGGGGAGGAGCTGAATTGGTTTCTTCAGCTTGGTCAGACTTGGGCTTTGGCACTGGTCGCTCTGGTTTCTGGAGGAAGGTTGTTCGACGCTTCAGCTCCTGGACCTGTGGAGGTTCCGCTGTAGCCTCTTTCTGCAACTCCTCGAATACCTTCGAATCCTTGAAGAGCGGAGCCCTTGGTCGCAGCTTTTTGAAGTCGACCCTGAAATGGTAAACGATTTTAGAAAAGGTCAATGATAGGGAACAGTTCGTAGACCCTAATATTAGGTGATTTTCGGAAACATTGGGTGATTTTTGGAAACATTGGGTGATTTTTGGAAACAATGGATGATTTTCAGAAACAATGGGTGACTTTAGGAAATATTGGGTGATTTTAGGAACTATTGGATCGTTGTTGGGAGCTATTGTATTTAGAAGATGTTAGCTGATTTTTGAAACTGGTTAATTGAATTTTTCGAAGCAGTAGGTGGTATTTGGGTAATATCCTAGAAGGACGTGTGTCGCCTAGCGAAATAACAACTAGAAGAAAAATGATTTAGAAAAAGAAGACGATGATTGTAATAAATTTAAATTTAATTTTTCGGTGTTTTGAAGATTATTGAGTATCTTTAGACGTAAAAGTTGATGTTTGCGAATTTTAAATGGGTTTTGGGAATTATCGGTAGATGTTTGGGTAATATTCCGTGATTCTTGGGAATTGTTAACAGACTTTTGATTACTATTGCGAGATTTTTCCCAAAACTAGTTGATTTTTTGATGCATTTCGTGAATCTTCAGGTCATTAGGTGATTTTTTTGGGTCTTAAATGCTTATTGGGAGTTATTAGATGGTTTTCTGGTATTATAACATTACATTTAGAAGTTTTAAATGACATTCGTTAGTCTTTGAGTGGTTTTTGAGCAAATTGGATGAATTTTAGGGGATATTTGCAACTATTGGGTGAATTCTCTTAAAGTATTAGGTGTATTTGAAAGTTATTTGGCAGATTTTCATGCTCCTGACGATGTTTTAAAGAAATGGATGATTTTTGGAAGATCTGGGTTGAAATATGATTGTTTTTAGAAGTCGTTTGCCGAATTTTAAGGATATTGATTGGTTTTATGAAGGAATTAGCTTAATTTTATGACATATTGGGTGATCTTTTGGAGCACTAGATCACTTTTCTTAGATAATGACTAATCTTTGGAGATATTTAATGGTTTATTGGATGTATTTAATGGTTTATTGGATGTATTTAATGGTTTTTGGGATTCTTAGTTGGTTTTTTGGGATTCTTAGTTGTTTTTTTTGGGTTCTTCGGTAACTTTTGAATGTATCAGGTGATTTTTAGGAGTAGATGATAATTTTTAAGAGTTCTGAGCTGAAACTCTTACATTTTTAGACGATATTCGGTGGTTCTTGGGTACTATTGAGTACTATTGGGTACTATTGGGTATTTCCTGGAGTATTCTATGAACTTTGGAAGCATTGGAAGAATTTTAAAAGGTATTTAGTAGATTTTAAGATAAACGAGTTAATTTTTAACGAATATCAGACGGAATTTTGGAATTACTAGTAAGTTTTGTGAAATAATTGCTGCTTCTAAGGAACTATTGAATGAATATTAATTATTAGGCGATTTTTTCGAGAAGTAGGCAATTTTTTAATATAATCGGTGATCATTTTGGGTCTTCAATGCTATTTGGTTATCATATTACGTAGCTTTCTCTACTATTCGATAATTTTTAAAAGTTTTAAATGATTTTGGGAGTCTCTGGGTAATTTTCTGGAACATTAGATGAATTTTAGGTGATAATAGGTGATTTTTGTAGGTATTTCGTTAATTGTCTTAAAATATTATTAGAATTTCAAAGTTATTTGGCAGATTTTTATGTTCCTGAAGATGTTTTAAAGAAATGGATGATTTTTGGAAGACCTGGGTTGAAATATAATTGTTTTTAGAAGTCGTTTGCCGAATTTTAAGGATATTGATTGGTTTTATGAAGGAATTAGCTTCATTTTATGACATATTGGGTAATCTTTTGGAGCACTAGATCACTTTTCTTAGATAATGACAGATCTTTAGAGATATTTAATGGTTTATTGGATGTATTTAATGATTTTTGGGATTTTTAGTTGGTTTTTTGGGATTCCTAGTTGTTTTTTTGGGTTCTTGGGTAACTCTTGAATCTGTCAGGTGATTTTTACGAGTAGATGATAATTTTTACGAGTTTTTGGCTGAAACTCCTTCATTTTTTGACCATATTCGGTGGTTTTTGGGTATTATTGGGTACTATTGGGTACTATTGGGTACTATTGAATATTTCCTGGAGTATTCTATGAACTTTGGAAGCGTTGGAAGAATTTTAAAAGGTATTTGGTAGATTTTAAGATAAACGAGTTAATTTTTAACGAATATCAGACGGAATTTTGGAATTACTAGTAAGTTTTGTGTAATAATTGATGCTTCTAAGGAACTATTGAATGAATATTAATTATTAGATGATTTTTTCGAGAAGTAGGCAATTTTCTAATATAATCGGTGATCATTTGGGGTCTTCAATGCTATTTGGTTATCATATTACGTAGCTCTTTCCACTATTCGATAATTTTTAAAAGTTTTAAATGATTTTGGGAGTCTCTGGATAATTTTCTGGAACATTAGATGAATTTTAGGTGACAATAGGTGATTTTTGTAGGTTTTTGGTTGATTGTCTTAAAATATTATTAGAATTTCAAAGTTATTTGGCAGATTTTTATGTTCCTGAAAATGTCTTGAAGGCATGGATGGTTTCTGGAAGTCCTGGTTTGAAATATGGTTCTTTCTGGAAGTTCTTTTCCGGTTTTTAAGGATTTCGAATGGTTTTATGGATGAATTAGCTTCATTTTATTACAATTCTTTTTTGGAATTACAAGTATTTTTGGAATACTAGATTATTTCTATTCGCTAATGGCTGATTTTTTGATGTATTTAATTGTTTTTAGGATTGTTAGTTGATTTTTTTGGGTTCTTCGGTAACTTTTGAATGTATCAGGTGATTTTTAGGAGTAGATGATACTTTTTAAGAGTTCTTGGGTGAAATTCTTTCATTTTTAGACGTTATTTGGTAAATTTTGGGTACTATTGTGTATTATTGTGTACTATTGGGTACTATTAGGTATTTTTTGCAGTGTTTCATGATCTTTGGAAGTATTAGAAGAGTTCCAAACCTTATTTGGTAGTTTTTCGGATAAACTGGTTAATTCTTGCCAAATATTAGACGGAATTTCGGAATTACTGGTAGGTTTTTTGTCAAATTTGTTGTTTCTAGGGAATTATTAAACGAATATTAATTATTAGGTGATTTTTTCGATAATTTTAAAAGTTTTATCTAGTTTCTGGAAGTTTTTAGGTAATCTTGGAATAAAAGATAAATTTCAGGTGACATTAGGTAATTTTTGCAGGTATTGGACGGATCCTCTTAAACCATTATGTGAATTTTGAAGCTACTAGGTAAAATTTTCGGTTCCAGCAGATTTTTAAAGATTCGGATTATTTTTGGAAGTCCTAGGTTAAAAAATAAATGTTTTTGGAAGTCCTTTGTTGATTATTAAGGACATTGATTGGTTTTATGAATCAATTAGCTTCATTTTGTTACCTATTGGGTGACTGTTTGGAGTACTAGATCATTTTTATTTGACAATAACTGATTTTTGGATGTTCTGAATGGTTTTTGGGATTACTAGTTGATTTTTTGGGTTATTGAGTAATTTTTGGAAGAGTCAGGTGATTTTTAGGAGTTGAGGATAACTTTGAGACGTTCGTGGATGAAATTCCGCCACTTTTGGTATATCTTAGGTGATTTTTAGGCATAGAGGGTGATTTTTAGACATGGAGAGTGATATTTAGACGTAGAGGATAAGTATTTTTAAAAACAATTTGATCTTCATGATTCATTTACCAACTTTTGGACACAAAATCTAATTTTATTTTAAAAATAACTCACCCGAGAACACCTTTGTCCGGTAGCAGTTCCTCCTCAACAATTATAAGCTGTGCTATTTCCTCATCCGTTAAATTTTGATTAGGAATTTCTTCACTGTTTTCGTCTTTTGGTTTTTGGGGCACCTCTTCTATGATTTCAATTTTCTCTTCAAAACTCTCTTCGATTATTTCTTCCTCTTCTTTTGGTTCATCCACAATCGGCTCTGCAGTTAATTTCGTTAAAATTTCTTCCAGTGGCTGAAGAGGTGGTAGGTCATCCAACTACAAATCAAACACTGATGTTCAGAAAATGTCTTTTTGCGAGGAATTAAATTTTTCGAGTCAATTAATTTGTGGATTTCTAGTTTCTATATTCGCATGGTATGCCTAAATGGCATAAAATCAAAATTTCACAGTTTGGAACTGTAAAAAAGATTTTCATCTCATTATTTGGAGGTTATAGGTGTGTAGTGATTTCCCGTGACAAGTGCGCAACCTCTTGTGACAAGTACGCATGCGTGGAAGCCTCATATGACAATTACGGATGCGCGGAAGCTTCATATGACAATTACGCATGCGCGGAAGTCTCATATGACAATTACGCATGCGCGGAAGCTTCGTATGACAATTACGCATGCGCGGAAGTCACACGTGACAATTGCACATGCGCAGAAGTCACGCAAGGCAAGTACACTTGCGCAGAAGTCATTTGTGGTAAATACACATGCGCAGTAGTCACCGCTGATAGTAAAACATGCGCGTTTTGCATTATAACAACAAAAGGGACCAAAATAAATAAATAAAACGCAAACTCTATCAAAATTCAACCCCTATCTATAAAAGCTAATAAAGTTTGTGTTGCCATATGAGATAAACGCCACAAATCCAGCACCATTGTTACAAAATTCATGATTCTCAAAATTTATGATTTCTCAAAATTCTTGTTCTTGGAGCTTCTAAAACAAAATGTGCGAATAAAAACAATTGAACGAAAAATACTTACGTTTATCGCGTATGGCTCGATGTTGTCCTTTGTAATTGCCTCGACCAGTGTTTCCGTGTCTTCTACCCTGCACAGAAAAGACTGATCAGAAAGAAGCAAAATATTATTTGGCATTTGTGAATCATGACCTTGATAAAAAATGGAATGTTTTGCATTTCTCGTGTTTATTATGAAAAATAGTACGATCTCGCCAAAGGGCATGTGTACGGATTTTTGTTTTCGTCATTGGTGACGTCATGCGCATTCTGACGTAAAAATAAGTCGGTGGGTGAGAGAGACAGAGACAGACGGAGAGAGAAAGACAGACGGAGAGAGAGAAAGACGGAGGGAGAGAGAGAGAAACAAAATTAGAAGATAGAGCCTACAAATTCGCTACAACGACGATAAACGCCTCATTCTGGGCCAACTATTTATATTGCTACAACATTGCCACATGTAGCTATACGTCCTCGAACACAATCTTGGGAACTTAATCAGATTCTGATTAGTTAATCAATTACTCAACCCGAGAATTTCATCATCGAGAGTCAGTTCATGACCCTTTAAAACTGCACTCCAAAAGTGATTTGGACAATTCAAAATAATTTCCAGGTAATTTTGATGGGAAAAAATGACATTTTAATTTTATTTTTTAAGTGTAATTAATATGCATAATTAACTAAAAATTAGTATAAACAATTGGAAATTAATAAAACAAATAATTTAGAAAAAAATTAATTGGGAATAAATTTAAAGGATCAATTGGAAATTAATATAAATGATTAAATGGAAATTGTTGCAAATAATTAATTGTAAATTATTGTAAATAATTAATTGAACATTTGTGTAAATCGTTAATTGGAAAGTATTGCAAATAATGAATAATAATAATTAATATAACAATAATCTTGACGGAGGGTGAAAGCATCGCCTGTTCTGGACCAGACCCACGAAGTCGCTGCTGTTTTACAGAGACCCAAAACTATGCTGGGACCACTTTTTTTATCTCACTGATTCTTCTTTTATCTTTCTTATTATTTTTCACTCTGATTCTTCTGATTATTATTCATAATAATAATAATTAATTAAACTAATGCAAATAGCCACTTTGTAATTAAAGTAAATAATTCACTGGAAATTCTTTTATCAACATTTGCAATTATTTTTTTTATTTGCAATATAAAAAAAAATCCCCAATGGGATGTCTGGTTAATTAAATTTATTGAATCTAAAATTTATTTTTCCTTTTTTGCAAAACTCAAAGAATTTGATATTCGCACTTTTGGGAACATGTCCATTAATTAACAAATTACACATTTCTCTACAAAGTGAGTCTCTTCTTGGCAAGGTTTTCAGACCGCTATTAATGAATTTGCTCTATATTTCCTTTTCATACTGTAAAGGTAGGAACTGGATTAATTTTAGCAAGCATTCTAAAATCGAATACAAATCTATTTCAAGACGAGTGTGAATAAATGAGGGTTAAGTAGTGTCACTTGCAGGACCAAGACTGAATATGGAAGACTGCCAGAACAGATCTTGCAACTAGAAAACATTTTTTTTAAAACAAAAATGGAAATTTTTTTAAACTGAGAAAATGTTTCTTTAAATCAATTAAATATTTCTTTTACACGGTCAAACGAATGTTTATTTATCTATTATTCTAAATATACAGGACAATGTTCAGTATACTGAACATTGTCCTGTATATTCTGTATTTGGCCGATTCAACGAAATTTGTGACACTTGTGGCCAAAGGGGGGTTTGGGGGGCTAAGCCCTCCAAATTTTTTTTTTCTGCCTACGCTTCTGTAGACACTTATTATACAAGTTGTGATGGACACATGTGGTGTAAGTGTTAATTAAAAGAAAATAAAGTGCAATTTATTAAAAATTTTTACCTGTGAACGGCAAGGACGAAATTGTTTCCCGCCAAATTGAGTGCTTCGTGGGCCTGACCATGTGAGAGAGAGTTTATAGGTTGTTCGTTTAATCTTACAATGACGTCTCCAACTCTTAATCCCATACACTCTGCTAAACTTCCTTCTGTCACCTGTCAATTAACTTATTAGTCCATTGCCAATTTTTTAATTAAAAAAAAAACTTTTTCGTAAAAAGATATTTTTACAAACTAAGCGTAAATATTAGTGCGAAAGCGGATAGAAGCTTTTAAAAAAGCGTAACTCAATATTTCACTTTGTCCTTGATCGAGAGGTACTTTTCAAAAATTTTAATTATCATTGGTTACGGAATTTTAATTTACTTTCAAATTTGCGTCTTATTCGTTTTCTTTTATTGTTCAGTTGTTGTAGAATTGAAAAAAATTGAGTTTCGAGTGAGATGAAAGTGAAAATGAAAGTGAGATGAAAGTGAAGATGAAAGTGAGATAAAAATGAGATGAAAGTGAAAATGAAAGTGAAATGAATTTGGAAATAAAAGTGAAATCAATGTGAAAACGAAAGTGAAATGAATATGAAAACGAAAGTGAAATGAATGTTAAAACGAAAGTGATATGAATGTGAAAACGAAAGTGAAATGAATGTGAAAACGAAAGTGATATGAATGTGAAAACGAAAGTGAAATGAATGCGAAAATGAAAGAGAAATGAGTGTGAAATGCGAATTATAATAAAAGTGATTTGAAAGTGAAATGAAAGTGAAATGAAACCAAAAGAAAGTGAGATCAAAAGGAAATCAAAGTGAAATGAAAATCTAATCAAATAAAAGTGAAAATAAAAAAAATAAAGTGAAAATCATAGTCAAATAAAGATTTAAAACAAAGTGAAATTAAAATGAAATTATATGAAAGTGAAAACAAAGTGTAAATCAAAAAGAAATTAAAGTGAATTCAATGTGAAAAGAAAATCAAATCAAAATCAAATCAAAGTGAAATGAAAGTGAAATCAAAAAATAAAAGAAAGTGAAATAAAAATGAAATCAAAGTGAATTAAAAGTGAATCAAAGTGAAATGAAATGAAAATGGAATAAAATGAAATGAAAATGGAATGAAATGAAATGAAAATGGAATGAAATGAAAATGAAATTAAAATGGAATGAAATGAAAATGAAATGAAATGAAAACTAAATGGAAATGAAATGGAAATGAAAATCAAATCAAAGTGAAATGAAATGAAAATGGAATAAAATGAAATGAAAATGGAATGAAATGAAAATGAAAATGAAAATGAAATGGAAATCAAATCAAAATGAAATGAAAATGAAATCAAAGTGAAATGAAAGTGAAATAAAAAAATAAAAGAAAGTGAAATAAAAATGAAATCAAAGTGAATTCAAAGTGAAATGAAATGAAAATGGAATAAAATGAAATGAAAATGAAATGAAAATGGAATAAAATGAAATGAAAATGAAATGAAAATGGAATGCAATGAAAATGAAAATGAAATGGAAATCAAATCAAAATGAAATAAGAAAATAAAAATAAATAAAAGTAAAAACAAAGTGAGATGAAAATGAATTGAAATAAAAATCAAATCAGTAAATTTGGAGTGAATCCAAAAAAAAGTGATAGAAAGATAAAATCACGTAACCAAAATAGTAAAAAATTCCTAAAGAAGAAACGTTTTCCAAAAGTAATAACAATCAAAGAATCTTTAATATAAAAAAATATGATAAAAATAGTTATTAACTGCATTTATTAAAATTTTAAAAATGTATTGTTATTATTTTTAAAAGGTATAACAATAATAACTAATATTTTAGTTTGAATCGGGTACTGTTTTCTCAACCGTTTATTTTCACATTAACTGAGGAATTTGTTTACTCAGAGTCAGTTGAATCACCTTCGCTTAAATTTAGATTGTTTCAGTGTGAGGTAAATGATCAAAGACAACATTTATCAAAATAATTAAAATAAAACGCATCGTCCGACTTTTGATTAATTTGAATAGAGACAGATCGAGTGACCTTCTTTCACCAAAATATCACTATAAATAAAATAACTTAAATTTTCACTCGAAGATATTTACTTCCTTTCCATTTAGCATGATTTATTTCTTATAAGAATATTTCCTATTTACCAAAAATTGTTATTTCAAAAAGAAGATAAAGCGAGACAATTTTTACTCTGAATTTACTTTAATTATTTATATTATTAATAATAAAGTAATATATAAATAATTTTATTATAAATAAATATATTTATATTAAATAAATAATAAATTATTAAATACAAAATAAATTAATAAATAAATAACAAACATTGAATAAATAAACAAATATGTCGAATAAATGAACAAATATATCGAATAAATAAACAAATATATCGAATAAATAAACAAATATATCAAATAAATAAATAAATAAATAAAATAAGGAATAAATGAAAAATACCAACATAATACTTTTTATCAAAATGACTTTGCGAGTTTATTTTCAAGTTGTTTAAATTAATTTTTCACTTGATTGTAACGATCAATGACAAGGTTAAATACCTACTCGGATGACAGTCAGCGGTTGAGGAAAGTCACTGCCACCCGCCAGTCGAAAGCCCCATGGCCTGTTGTCAAACTTTGAGAACTTTATGTTGGTTGCCATGATATTCTACATCTAAAATCACACGCCGAATTATGCAAAATAATAAGAGAAAAAAGCTCCCGTTTGAAAAAAATCTTCCTCACACCTGGTAAAGAAAAATTATTTAAAACTCAAAATGTACATTTTTTGTCCTTGAATTTTTCAATAGGAAATCGATTGCCATGCGAGTCAAAAAACTTTCCAAGACCAACGACAAAAATTGAAAGCAATACTAATAAGTGTCAAAATTTAATTGAAAACATTTTTGGAAGTTCGATGAATTCATTAGAAAGAGAGAGAGAGAGAGACAGTAACCGTCAAACGATATTTTTTGGAGTCAATAGTAGTCTATTGAGTTGAGAAACTTGAGTCAAGCGATATAGTCAAAGGATATTTTACTGAGTCAATAGTAGCCTATGGAATTGAAAAATATAATCAAATGCTATTTTGATGAGTCAATAGTTCGTTATTAAGTTGGAAAAGTGTTGTCAGCAAATAAAGAAAATAAAAATATTACTGCTATTCATACTAAATAACTGCTATTGAACTAAAACAACTGCTATTGAAAAGAATAGCAGTTGAAACTTCTATTGAAACAAAGGAACTGCTATTGATTCAAAACAACTGTTGCCGATCAAAACAACTGAAATTGATTGAAAACAACTGCAATTTTGATTCAAAACAACTGTTGCCGATCAAAACAACTGAAATTGATTGAAAACAACTGCAATTGATTAAAAAAAACTGCTATTGATTCAAAGAAACTGCAATTGATTCAAAGGAACTGCCATTGATTCAAAAGAACTGCTATTGATCCAAAAGAACTGCTATCGATTTAAAACAACTGCTATGGATCCAAAAAACTTATTGATTGAAAATAACTGCTATTGCCAAAAATATCTACTATTAATAAAAAATGAATGCTATTTATCCAAATTAACTGCTATTGGTTGAAAGAAACTGCTATAGATTTAAAACAACTGTTGCTGATCAAAACAACTGCAATTGATTCAAAAACTGCTATTGAAAAGAATAACTGCTATTGAAAAGAATAACTGCTATTGATTCAAAGGAACTGCTATTGATCCAAAACAACTGCTATTGATTTAAAATAACTGCTATGGATCCAAAAAGATTATTGATTGAAAATAACTGCTATTGACAAAAATATCTGCTATTAATAAAAAATGAATGCTATTTATCCAAGTTAACTGCTATTGGTTGAAAGAAACTGCTATTGATTCAAAACAACTGTTGCTGATCCACAATAACTGCAATTGATTCAAAGCAACTGCTATTAATTAAAAAAAACTGCTATTGATTTAAAACAACTGATGTTGATTCAAAATAACTGCTGAGCTTATATAAATTCAATTGCACCAAAGTGACTGCAATTGCATCTAAATGACTTTTTATTTATTCTATATAAGTTCTATTTAATCCGAAGATCCTCTACTATAAGATCTATTGATTCACAATAACTTCTATACAGCAAAAGTGATCTCTATTAGAAGATTTTTTGATCCAAAGTGATATACATTGATCTAATGGGTTCCCTATTAAAACATCTATTGATCTAAAATTATTTTTATAAATATAACAAACAGTTTTTTCAAAAGGTACATTTATCCAAAATGTATTGTATTGAGCAAATGGTCACCTACCAGTCTGTTATTGATCCAATTTAAATCTATCGACTCGAATTAGATCTATTGACTCGAATTAGATCTATTGACTCGAGTTAGAACTATTGACTCGAATCAGGACTATTGATCCGAATTAGATCTATTCATCCAAATTAGATCTATTCATCCGAACCGGATCTATTGACTCAATTAATAATTCTAATTATCCAAATTAGATCTATTGACTCGAATCAGATCTATTGAACAAAATCACATCTATTCAAGGAAATCAGATATGTTTATTCAAATCATACCTATTGATCTTAACTAGATCTATAGAACAAATTCGATCTTGTATTTATTCAAATACGATCTATTGATTCAATGCATGTTTATTGATTCAATGCATGTCTATTGATTCAATTTATATTTATTAAATCAATTAATTAAATTAATATCCATTTATCAAAAATAGATCTATTAATCCAAATTCGATCTACTAATCAAAATTTGATCTATTCATTCAAATTTGATTTATTTATTCAGATTCGATCTGTGGATTCAATTAATATGTATTGATTCAATTAGTATCTATTGATTCAACTAATATCTATTGATTCAACTAATATCTATTGATTCAACTAATATCTATTGATTCAACTAATATCTATTGATTCAACTAATATCTATTGATCCAACTAGAACTATAGATCCAAATTCGATCTGTTGAGTCAAGCAATAATTATCGATTGAATTGATAACTATTGATTAAATTAAGATCTATCGATTTAATTAATATAAATATCTATTGAACGAAACTAGATCTATTGTACCAAGATCGATCTATTTATTCAAACTCGATCTATTGATTCAATTAATATGTATCGATTCAATTAATATGTATCGACTCAATTAATATCTATCGATTCAAACTAGATCTATTGATCCAAATTCGATCCATTGATTCAATCAATATCTATTGATCCAAATTCGATCCATTGATTCAATCAATATATATTGATCCAAATTCGATCCATTGATTCAGTCAATATCTATTGATCCAAATTCGATTCATTGATTCAATCAATATCTATTGATCCAAATTCGATCCATTGATTCAATCAATATCTATTGATCCAAATTCGATCCATTGATTCAATCAATATCTATTGATCCAAATTCAATCCATTGATTCAATCAATATCTATTGAAACAAATAGGTCTATTGACTCGCACCATGTCTATTGATCTAAATCAGATCTATTGATTCAAATCCAACTCATTCATTCAAATCATATCTACTGAACGAAATTAAAAGCTATTGATCCTAATGTTGATATATCTCCTTTCAATAAACCTTATATGTAGGAATAGGAATCTTCTCACCTGAAATATGCAACCAATTACATAATCCACAGGAGTGACACAAATGACGAATTTCAGTTTGATCACAATCGTCCCTTATTTACACCAATGTAACACAATGTTAGTTAATTGTCCCATCCGTCATCTAATTCGTGCTACCAATGCGGAAGTCTTGCCCACACAATGCACTGACACTTACACACGTACACTCACACAAACATACACGATGCACTGACACAGACGCACAATGCACTGACACTGACACACAAACACACTGACACACAAATACAAAAAGTATTTCACACACACAGTCACACACATACAAAAAATATCTCACACACATAAAAACTCACACACACAGTCACACATATAAAAAGTATCTCACACACACAGTCACACACATACAAAAAATATCTCACACACATAAAAACTCACACATACGTACACTGGCAAGCATACAGACTCGCATACACATAAAAAATCACACACACACACACACACACACACACAGACAGACTCACTCATAGAAACTCACTCATAGAAACTCACACATACACAACACACCGTCACGCACAGAAACTCACACATATATAAAATCACACGTACGTACGCAGTCAAACACGCATACACATAAAAACTCACACACACATACACAATTACACATATAGACTTAAATACACAAACTCTCACACACACAAGCACAGCCTCGCACAGAGACTCACATGAACATATAAACTCAGACACACATACATAGCTACACACACATATACAAACGCATACGTACGTACTCAGTCAAATACACATTCACATAAAAACTAACACACATACACACAAGCACTGTTTCACACGGAGACTCACATGAATATACAAACTCACACACAGAGACTCATATGGACACACAAACTCAAGGCGCACACAGACTCACATGGACACACAGACTCACACGGACCCACAAACTCAAGACACGTACATAGTCACACATACACATATATATAAACTCACATGGACACACAGACTCACATGACCACACAAACTCAAGACACACATATACATATATAAACTCACACGAACGTACTCAGTCAAACACACATACACATAAAAACTCACACACACACACACAAGTACTGCTTCACACAGAGACTCACATGGGCATACAAAACTCACACACAGAGATTCACATGGACATACAAACTCACACACAGAGACTCACATGGATATACAAACTCACATGAATATACAAACTCACACACAGAGACTCACATGGACATACAAACTCACACACAGAGACTCACATGGGCATGCAAACTGACACACAGAGACTCACATGGGCATGCAAACTGACACAGAGACTCACATGAACATACAAACTCACACACACATATACATAGTAACTCACACATAGATACATAATTACACATATAGACTCACATACACATACAAATTCACACACACATAAACTTAGTAACTCTCACATAGATACATAATTACACACGTAGATTCACATACACATACAAACTCACACACACACTCACACACATGGATAGTAACTCACACATACTCACAATCACTTAGACTAAGCCATTCCAATCGGAATGTCCAATCTTATTCGGAAGCACACGACTCTGAAAAAATGTACCTTTTTCCTCAAGAAATTGCCATTACTGCAATTTTGCCATTTTTTGACCATTCATCTGTTCTTGCAAATTCAATTCTCTCAATAACCGTCCCTCGTCAATTTCAGTCAAGTTAGAGTAAAGAAAAACGAGTGCGAGGAAAAAGATGCAATTTTTTGATGAAATGTGAGTGCGTGGGAGAGGATTTTAAACGACACTCCAGGGGGGTGTTTCTTTTTTTATACGAAAGTTGCTCACTGCAGATTGGCGGCGACGGCTCACCAAACAGGACGGAATAAAATGCACTGACGATGCGTTTCGGGCAGGTCACACTGCAGCGCTGCACTCTTACTATAAAACGGTGTCACGATAAACTCTGCCAACGGCAATCAGTACTCTTAGCCACAAATACCCACCCACCCCGCTTCGGGCCGGACGGTAGGCTCGGTCTATTTACTGATCGATCTATTTAGATCGAGCCTCGATCTCGTTATTTCTTACAGCAAAGATTTACGACGGTCGTCTGCGTTTTTAGCATTTTCAATAAACAATCATTCTTGGGTGCAGACTGCCACGATTAATGAAAAGGCTCGAGCGCTATTCAATGACTGGACACCCTGGAATCTCGTCACTGCTCGTATATTTAAGCACCGAGACCTACGGACATTGACACTAACAAGCAGCTGCCAAGGAATTTGCAATAAACCGAATATCTGCGAGGCATTTTTCATCGCGATGAAATTCTTGGGAAATTGACGAGAGACGCTTTTTCCACGCGTTTTTGATTTGTTATTAAAAACAGGACTCTTTTTTATTTAAAAAAAGAATTTTTTTGTTTGAAAAAGAACTCTCTCTTTTTTTAAAAAAATTGTTTTTTTTTAAAAAGAACTCTTTCTTTTTTAAAAAGAAGTCTTTTTCTTTTTTAAAAAAATTGTTTTTGTTAAAAAATTGTTCTTTTTAAAAAAAATTGTTTTTTTTAAAAAAGAACTCTTTTTCTTTTTTAAAAAGAAGTCTTTTTCTTTTTTAAAAAGAAGTCTTTTTCTTTTTTAAAAAAATTGTTTTTTTGATTTGAAAAAGAACTCTTTTTCTTTTTTTTAAAAAATTGCTTTTTTTTTGTTTAAAAAAATAACTCTTTCTGTTTAAAAAAAAAATTCCCTTATGAAAATTTATGACATAAATGGTGTAGCGTTTTTCGCGACGCCACAAAAAGAACGTCACAGTAAGAATAGGTAAAATCTTAAAATTAATTATTAATCAAAAATTTCATGTCAAAAATTTTCATGTCCCTAAAATGTAGAAAAAAAAAACACTTTTAGGTAATAATTATTTATATAATCTCGAATAGCTGTAAAATAATTGTAAAATTGGAGGAATTTTAGAAAAAGGATTTAAGGTTATGTCGCTTATCATTCTTGCTACAAAAATGTTAACCGAATAATCTTTTTAGTCCTCTAAATCACTCAGCGATACAAAACATTTTTTTGACAAAAATATTTTCAAAAATATGCTATTAAAAACCCGAAAAGTCACATCATACTTAAATTATTTACTTACATCATACTTAAATTATTTACTTGACAAATTCTTTTAGAAAAATGAAACATGAAACGTAGAATAACGAAATCGTTAGAAAGAATAAACAAGTCGACAGGGTGCGGTAAGTTGTAGTAGTTTAGAGGTCGCTTGCGCATCAAAAGAGCAATAAAATAATTGTGCATAAACTATTTGTTATGATAGACTCACCCTGTTAACTGCTTTTTCCTTTCTAACGATTATTTTATTCTATGTCTCATTTTGTGAAAGAATTTGTCAAGTAAATAATTTAAGTATGATGTGACTTTTCGGGTTTTTAATAGCATACTTTTGAAAATATTT
>WNHD01002133.1:0-16001 GCA_011057455.1 Ganaspis sp. Gsp50
TCAGGCACAATCGTTCTTTATTTGCAACTAAAAACCATAAAACCGTCTATGGAGAAAATTCTGTTTTTAATAGGTTATGTAACGAGGCGAATACTCATTCTTCTGATTTGGACTTTTTTGGTTCATCGCTCTCGACATTTTCGTCATCTTTGCGTTCCTTAATTCTGAATTGTAGCGTTCAATCTGCCTAGCGGAATCTCATCTGATTTAAAATCTAATCACATACTTTTTGTATGAAAGGGAATTTTTTTTTACTGTGTAAGCCCGTATATAGTACAAATAAATAAATAAATAAATAAATAAATACGAATTTAAGAGAAAGTTTAAAAAAGAATTTAAAGAAACATGATTAAAAATAATTAAAAATGATTTAAATAATTAAATAGAGAAATAAAATCGACTAGAGCCTAACAAAAATTGGAGGATCCTTTTAACAGGTTAGGTAGGAGCTTTTCAAATTTTGAAATAATTGATTATGAACATTATTTCAAAATATGTGTGCGTGTGAGGTCACATACTGATTTGATTTTGGTAGCGCAATTTGATTACTATCAGGGTGATAGGAGAAGGCGAATCTGATCAATTTCGAGGATCGATAAACACGTGACGCATTTCAGGCTTAATGTTAATTAAACGAGCCGTGTATTCTCTCCTTTTAACTAGATCATGTCTGCGCGTATCTTGTTATTAACTTTAAGAAAAACTTAATAGTTTAGCGAAACTAGTCAATTTTACATAATACACTGTGTTGCGTTTATCTTACAAAAACTTAATTTGGTAAGATGGCTTTCGAATTGTAAATGAAACTCTGTACTGAATTTTATATTTCTGTTTTCATGTATTATTAAAATTGATATGTAATCCAATGTTAAATCCTTCCATTATTATTTATTAATGAGAAATTGAGTAAATGGTCTCAGGAAGGTCAATGAATAAAAATTCAAAATTATTCGTCAATAGCGACGTTTCGTCGACGATATTATTAAAATTACCCAACTTGATCATGATGAAGGGTTTTTTAAACAATCTGTATGCTGTTCGAACAGAAACTGATTCTCAAGAAATCAAAGTTACTCCCACTAGTATACAAGTGTTACCCCCTTGTTTACTCGGCACGCGACTTAAATACTGAAAAAGCCAATGAGCGTCCAATAGAACTAATGAGCTTTAGAACTGTTTTCTATGACTTATGACGCCTATTAGCACATCCATTTTTTTGAAACAACAGCAGATTTTGCGGACAGACAATATGAAAAACGGAAACTGCTAATTATTATATCTTAATAATTAATCATTATTATTATTGCTACTTTCAACTTTGAAAAGTTTCCTTGACAGTTTGAAAGCTTTCGTGATTGTTTAGACAATTATTTCACAGCTTATTCAAGCTGTTTGAAAGTTTATTGAACTGTCAATTAATAAACACGTATAGAATAATTTGAAACTTTCCTAAATTACCTCATATGTCTGTTCAACTCTCGAGTTTTTCCATTTATTGACAGGTACCTCTGTTACTTACTTAACGAGCTCATTGTTTCCTCTATTATCAATCCATAAAATTGAAATTCAATAAGAAGCATGACAATAAATAAATAATTGAAATTGGAAAAAAAATTAATTAATTTTTGCAAACTTATTTAGCAATTTCTGATCACGTTGTAGGAACTTGCTACTAATAAGTTTCGAAAGTGATCCCTAATTCCCTAACCGACTTTGAAAAAATGTCCCATGTCTACCTATTTTTGGTGCTCATTAACAAAATGAATACGAAATTTGATTGGTTTTACAAACTACAACCATATATCTTTCAAGCTTTCCAAGTTTCTTTGACGAAAAATCATCGTCGACTTAATCATTTTTTTTCTAGTTATATTCGATAGATTAAACAAAATAAATTTTTTATGTACAGAAAATAAAATTTCCGTTCTTAAATTTCACATTTCAATCCAGACACTATATTTTCTCGCTTCGAGATAATGTTACCTACAAAAGCATAAAATAACGAGTAGAAATGAAAACATCTGTTTTACTCGAGATGTTCTCTTATTTCATTCACCTATTCTATTAAAACCCCGAGGCCACCTTGTTTACGGGAACTCTAATTAATTAAAGATACTTTTCATGAATATGAAATATTTTCATGTCTGAATTTGTGAAACGCAACAGTTGCTGAACTTTCTTCAATATTGGAGCACATTTCCTCTAAAGAACTTTGAAACAAAAAAAAATCTCTTTAACTTCAAATTAGTTAAGTTAGGTAACTCTTTAAACGAAATTGAACAAATGCTTCTAAGTTTCTTAGAAAAAGAATACTGGTTTAAAAAGAAATGAAAATTTAAAACGTTTTCACATTTTTTGCAGTTACTCAACCACTTTATAAAAATCAAATCATATAAGTAAATTATAATTTACTTATATAATTTGATTTTTATTTATTCTTTTTTTTTTACTTATATGTTTTTTTATTTAATTTATTTAACAACAATATACATCTTCTACTTTAGGTTTTGGTGGCCTGGGTGTCGCCAATAACATCAACAGACTAGATTTGAATATTTATTTGTTCTAATTCATACATACAATGAATATACAAAGAAGACTCTTCTTGTCAGCTAAGCTGACATAAAAATTAAATAAAATAAAATTAATTTAAATTAAATAAATATAAAATCAATATAAAATTTCATACGTTCACAAATCTTAATTCGTTCATTCTAGTTTCCAAGATTTCAATTGTAATATGTACATAAATCTTAACCATGGATGGGTCATTATTACATCAACATACCATTGACAATGAATTACTAAAATCAAAAAACAGTGACCCCCTCTTTTATTCGATTTGTATACCACCTGACGTCGTTGATGAATGTGTAAGCTCAAATGCGCAACTGTCAGAGTAGTGGGAGGAGTCAACGCGCTACCAATCAGCGCGTGTTCCCCCACTACACCCTAGCGCGCTGAGTCCGACCAGCGCCTATAAAATGAAAAATCCTGTGACCGGAGAGTCAAACTGCCTCACTCATTCACAGCATCAAGAACTGAATGTGCCAAGTATTTACAATAAAAAAATTATAAAAAAAAAATAAAAAAATCTTAAAGACAGCCGAATATCTAGGAGTGACATTTTCGTAACATAAATTTGTTTGTCTGAATTTTGTTGACAATAAAAGAATAGTTTCAACTTAAACCAAGTATTTACTTCCCTTTTGAATGCATAATAAATTTCAAAAAAAGTTTTCGTGTGTAAAGAACATTTTTTAAAAATTATTTGATGAAATGTTTACTACTATTTTTATCTCTAAAACAGACACAAAAATTTAAAACCTTCAGAATGAATAAAAATGAATTTTATTTTTAACTCGAGATAAAGTTGAGCTGCCGAAACTCAGTAGGGAACATATTCTACATGGCTTTCTATATTAAATCAATAATCCCTGTTTGCCACAACATAGTGTGCTTATCTCTTATATCGGTAAAATGTGAGCCTTGGGCTTTAAGAGGACCAGAAAAAGGAATGTAAGGATATGACGTCACTGATCCTTGCCGCTTCTTTTATTCTCTTTCGCAATCTTCCGCCATGCACTAAAAAGAAATAGGGCGTTTTTATAAAATCAGGAAGAGTTCACAGATTAAAACTCAATCCATCTGGAATAATGTTTACCTTTTCAAGCAAGAACAATGCATTTCGATATTTTCCAGTTTATTGTTTATTTATTTTGTATATTGTTTTCTTTTTATACATTTTTTTATCATCCAAGGTAAATCTACAATTTTATTTAGAGTTAATAAATACAACCTGCATTTAGTAAAATAAATAAAATCCAACAGTAAAATTTACCTATAAATCTAATCCATCAATTCAACATCAGAAACACGAATTTTGCTAAAACAGCAGTATATAATCCGATTAGAATCAGCCATAAATTCTCAACTGACAAATCAGCAAAATTCCATCGATTTGGATTTAGATCCGGTGCATTTTACAGCGCAAGCGACACCATCGCAAAACCAGTTGTCAATCTAAAAAAGGATCTACTTTTATCTAACTGGTCTCAAGAGATTGCGACAATTCAGAAGAAATCTCTGCGGTATACAGAGCGAAACTAGTAAATTAAATTCTTCTCAGTTCCAATTAGTAAATCTGTAGAAATGTAAATTAGCCAATTAAATTGAACTTAATTATCACTCCGTCTGACTTTGTTGTTCATTTGAAAACTTTTTGGCTTTGTGCTCATCATTAATGCATCAGAAGTGAGCCAAAAGGGTTTTTGATAGAAGGCTATTTCATTTTATAAGGAACAGGAGACGCTTGAATATTATTCGAGCAGAAGTTTCTATTAAATGAGTATTGATGCGGTGCAGTGCGGTAAGGGCACCAAGAGTACAATATCTAGCGATTCTGTAGAGCTTGGCATAAATCCAAAATTAGCATCGATAACAGTTTAAGAGAAGCTGCAATTGCACATAAGAATGACAAAAGTTCAAACGTACATCACATACCATTTCCGTTTTTTTAAAAAAAAAATATGCTTCGAAATTATTAACTTCAAATAAAAATGAGCTTGATGATCACAAAATTTAAATAAGCAACATTTTATGTAATCTTGTAAATTCATAATTATAACCCCACATGTTAATTTCTCTCATAATTTCACTACCTATCGTCCCGTTATTACAAAATGTTGGCGGGAAAAATAGTTAAAGACGCCGTCGTTAGTGGCGCTTCAGGAATGACCTTGAAACTAATTCAATTTCATAACTCTGTCTAATAAACAATCAAAATTGTATGTAATCGTCTAATTATCAATTCAGTAATTCTCTTTTGACGATAAATGGAAGTCCAAAATAATTATTCTATACAGGCATCTTTGAATTGAATTTTGTTTGTTTGTTAATTAGAGTCTAAAAGGAGGTTTAATTCATGAGCTGAATGAAATGAGGGTTGGGGGATTTTAACTTTAAATGGCACAGTTCTCAGGTATTGAAATGAAGGAGAAGGTATTGATTTCTAAAGGTTTAGGAAGTTCTGAAAGGGGCTTTATTTTCGGCGAAGTACCTAAATACGGAGAGAGTTGCCATACCTAAACAAGTCCCTCTCGTTATAGAAAATAAACATTGGGATTCTTAAATTAAAAGAACTTTATAATCACAAAAGAATTCATTAAAAAAGCGAAAAATATTTTAAATTTTAGAATTTCGTGGCCAAGGGTCGGAACCCTTATTTATTTGAGCTAACAAAGCCCAACGGTATAAACCAATCACAGGGCTAGAAATAGTAAGAACTTAAAACTAGATCTGTAAGTAAACCACCTGCATAAATTTTTTTTTATGGATTCTAATTTAATTTTGATAAAAATATGGAATTGAAAATCTACAGGTAATTTGCAATTCTCGAAATGTTTCGCGAACAGATGAACTTAATTTACTGGAATAATAAATTAGATGGAAAGTAAGAAGACAATTTGACTCTCGTAATTAGAATGTTGTTAATTGTAAAGTTGCACTGTCCATTTTAATTATAAGTTTCAATTATTGATTTCACTTAAAAATCCAATAATTAACACTTTTAATTGTCTATTCTCTTGAAAAATTTGAATGATATATTCCATTGCACAATTTTAATGATGGATAGAATTCATAATTTTGAACAATTAATTTACATGTAAATTAAAATTATTGATTTCACTTATAAATGTGAATGATTGAATTATAAATTTAAATTATAATTGACATTGAGTATATAATTCTATTGTGAAATGGAATTATTTGGATTACTGATTTGAATGACTGATTTGAATGACTGATTTGAATTACTGATTTGAATTACTGATTTGAATTATAAACTATAATGTATGAATTATTAATTACGATTTACGAACCGTAAACAACAATCATCGAATTCTAAAAACAAAGCTTCTGTTACGAAAAAACAATAACAATCAGATGACTCTAAATTTAAATTAAAATCATAATAAAAACAAATATTTAAAATAAATGTATCTACAAATGATTCGCGCTAAACTTGTAATAAAATTGCTAACAGAAATAGTAAACCAAGGAATTGTAAATTGACGAAAGCTAAACTTAAATACAATTTTATTTGGACAAAAGGGTAAACAAATTTCCTGAAAAACTAATCTTAAATATCGTTGTGCGCGATGCAGACATCTAATATCAAAGTTGAAAGCGAGTTGGAGAAGAGAACACAGAGTATCTCATGGATATAAAATTCAATTAAAGTCTGTTTCGGAAAAACGTATCAGGTCTCGGAAAAAGAGAGCTCGCGAAATTCAAGTAATGGAGAGGAAAAACGAATGATAAATCGATATTAAGAATATTTTCCTCGTAATTTCACTGTTAAATTGCTCTAAACTATTTGCAGAAAAGGTCACAAGTCTATTACTATTATAATTCTTAGCGAGGCTTTAAATCCTGAATTATGGAAGGACAACTGTACTTGGAGCATCAACTTTACAAATTAAAAGCTCAGTTGAGTTAATTCCGTGTCTTGTTTGCTCTTCTTCAAAATCTCTGCAGCGTCTACATTCATTACCTTCACTTTATCCAACTTAATTCGCAAAATGTACTTCAAACTCCATTTTATATAACTTTCATCACAAATATGTTGTGAATTTGTCATTTAGATGTTTGAAATTTGGTACCGTATTTTTACACATTTCCATTTCATTTATTCAATAAATCCAATAGCCATAAGACCAATTACAGGATTATAAGTATATAATATTTATATGAAGATATAATACAAATAGAAATATAAAAATTCGGTTACAGAAGCAAATATTCTCTGACTGGTTTCTGAGAACAATTAATAATACAATTTATTGACGTATTGAAAATAATGTAGTAACAACCTCTTAAACGCAACTTTAAAAGGAAACAATTTTTTAGCGTAAATTAAATGTGTGTCCACAAGGTATAAAAAATTCAAATATGAATTTAATAATTATAAAAATAGAAAGGCATTTATGAGAAAGGTAATCACTGCAACGGTGGGATCCCAACATCTAGACATTTGTTCAACTGACTTAAGCTGATAGAAAAATAAAACCAAAGAAACCATAAATCTTGCTTTTTCTCGAGAAAAGTTTTGATTTATAGTAGCGTTTGTTACTTCCTGTTCTTTACCTAAAGTGATGCATTATGTTTTGTCAATTCTTGCAATTTGTATCTGTAATAACAAATTTAAAAAATGTAGTATTGAAAATTTTAGATCTAAAATAGAATAAAACTGTAATTTTCTTTATTTCTTTAAGGGGATAGGCCATTGTAGATGGCTAAAGTTGGAATTAAAATTTTCGACAAAAAGTTCGACCCGTCTCGTTTTTTTCATTTATCTTTGATGTCATCTTATCACGAAAACTCCAAGTTAATCTACCGCTTCTCACGCACAATTAAATAGAGGTATTCTTACATTTGTTGCATAAAATAACATATGCACCACTGCATACCTTCGTCTCGTTCTTCGAACATTAAGCTCGTCAATAAACTTGGAATTCCCACCCTTGATGCATAATATACTACTATTCTGTTGGGCCAGAGAGTCCCCTCACTACCCAACAGTCTCGCTGCGCAAAGAGATGTGCTCTTTAATACTTAAGACTCCTCTTTATATAGGGTTCGACGAACGCAAAGTGTGGAGCACTGGTAGGAGAAGGCGCGCTGATTGGTCAGCGCTCCGTGTCGGTAAATTCCCAATAATGGCATTGGCTGCTCCCCTTTCTACTGAGTCTCTGCTTGGGGGATCCGCTCAGCGCGCGGACCAATCAGCTCGCGTTCTCCCGCTAGATTTCAACACTCTGCATCTGGCGAACTACATATAAGAGATATTCCCGAAAATCTAACACCAGATATATCAGAGGAACGAAACTGACTGGATCTCTTGTATATATAAAGAATCTTTTACAAAAAGAGTGTTATATCGCGCAAAATAAAATTTCTTTTCATTACGAAAATCGTATTTCCTATATAACTTCAGGAATGATTTATGAAGGCGTAAAATTTATATAATTCGACGAAAATATTTTCCACATAAATTGTATTCATTATAAAGTTTGTTATACTTCAATAAAATGTCTATTGTCGTATTTCTCAATTTTATTATTTAGAAAAGCTAATTTATCAAATCTTCTGTATAATTTTATATTAACACGAAATAACAATTTTTCCTTCTTTCTAAGTAAGTTACATATATTTAATGTTAAAAAAATTTGATTATCAAATATCACAGAAACATTATAAACAAGGCTTCCCTATGAGGAAGCAAAAATAATATTTCCTAAAGTTTTCTTAAAATTATTGTAATCAAAGGTCATGATTGAAAACATTCCATCTATTGCATTATTGATTACGTAAAATTATATTAACATGATATATTATTATTAACAATTATTAACAATTATTAATTTTAACAATTATTAATAATTAACAATTATTAATAATTTCAACAATACAATTTGGTGAAATTCTTCAATTTTTAATATATTATTTTAACAAGTTGTATTCGTATTTGTACATATATATAAACATTTTTAATTTTATTCAATTTATTAAGCTTCTCATAAACAAAGTAACTCGCGCGCGTATTTTTGCTAGTTTATAATTAAACTACGGACTTATCAATTAAAATTCGCTAGGGCTTCCTATCGAGATCTATTCATAGCTTTTACAAAAATATAATAATGAATAAAAGTATTATGTTTCTTGACGTAACAAATCATATAAAATTAATTTAGAAAAATTTCTGATGAATTCATTGAACAATAAGTTCCCTTTTGGAAAAGATCAATGTAAAAGAAGATAAAAAGTAAAGTAAAATAACACATACAGATCCTTTTTACTTAAAGAAAATCTGCTAGTCAGGAGCGAGTGCAGTTTCATGAATATTTTAAGCGTTTTCTTCTCCCTAAGCGTGTTAGTCTCTGTCCCTAAGCGTGTGTAGCGATCAGAAACGAAAAATTCTAAACTCGATTCCCGTCAATGTCAGGACAAGTAATCAACTTTAAAGAAGTAAAAAAAGTATACATAACACATTTTCTTATCTTCAAAAGTGCACCTCGTACAAGACGTCAGGAGAATAACAATAGAAGTCGTTCAAAGAAAGACAGAATTTCATTTTAATGCGTGCGTTCAGAAATTTCATTCGTCTTCTACGTTTTCACTTTATTTATCTATTACAGAAAAAATTCGACAAGATAGTATTGATTACTTTGCGAGATAATCAAACTCCGTGAGAGCAAATTTTTTTTTTACTTTTTAGAGAAAATGAAAAACAAACAAAATTCATTTCAACATTAAATTGAGTTTTTTAGCCGTATGTTTATCGTGTATGAGAAATTTCTCAGTGAAAAGTAAAAAATGAACCCGTAGCTCTCAGCCTGGAGCTGATAGGTACACTTGTTGGATTATTTTTTGATAAACATCTTGACGAGAAAAAAAGGCAGGCAACTTTTTTCTTTTGGAACAAGATTGTATCGCAATTTGTGATTGTTGAAGAAAATAAATACAAAAATGATCAAATTTGAGTCGAAATTTATTTCAATGAGATGTATAAATATTATAATTTTAATGAAAAATTCGATTTTGCGAGCTAAAAATTAAATTAGTAATCAAATAAAAACATTGACAAATAATTGCGAATTACAAATAAAAAAATAAAAATTTTTAAAATAAAAAGACAAAAATCGACTTTAGGACATTTGAGTTTCATTAAGAGAGAGAGAGAATTACTATGAGACTATAAAAACATAAGTAGTAACAACAGGACACTGGCAGACACGATTTTGATGTCTCACCATAAACGGAAGTTTCTACTGAAATCAGCCAATCTAGAATTTTTAACTACTAAAGAATGTTTTTTAATTTTGTATGTTTCTGTGAATTGTACAGTAACGCAAATACTTCATTTATCTAATTGATTAACGAATAAAAAAATGCTAAAAGTATTTATCACAAAAATTAATGTTGAAAAGGAGGAATAGAAAATGATATATGTTCTTGAAAAGAATAGAAAAGAGACTTAAGTGTTTCTAAACAATAGAAATCCACTTTTTCTGTTCAAAGGGATTAAGATTGATCAAAATGAGAACGTTGAGTGCATATTTAGAGCAGAATATATATACGTATATATGTGTGTATATATATCAAGTCATTTGTAGTATTTTGTTTTGCTTTGAAAGATGAGGATTTACAAACACGATCCTCGATCTGTAAACGATAAAAGCTTGCGCAGGAACTTTGTGAAAGAAGAACCTAAAGTGTATATTTTATATTTATGTATTCCAAGGCAAAAAATCTATTTCATCAGGCATCAATACGAACAAACTATCGCTTTTTCCAAAAACAATATTTTAATATAATTTTTGTTAAAATTCAACTATCTTTCTATTTTTTTTTTTGCTTTTCTTTTTTTTTCTTTTAATACATTCTGTTTAAGTCAAGAATGCTTATAATTCTATTAATAATTTCTTTTTATGCAGAAAATAGTTGAAAGCATTTTGCAGTGTAAGGAAATATGCAAAACAGAATTTTATTCAGTTTCGAAAGCATCATTCATACATTAGATTCATAGAAAGAATTAACAGTTGTTAAATTACGGGTTATTACGTACATGACTGCGAATTTATTTCTTACGTAGACTCAGCACGTTTATTATTTTCAATACAATGCACTAATTATTTCTGAAGCAGGCTTAATAAACAATAGTATCATTTTTTGCGTCAGTCTTCAGCTGATAATAGTGAATCTATTAATTACGTATTTTTTTTGTACCATTTAAGAAATATATTGATTGATAAATTAAACAAAAATGCATAACAATTAAAATTATAAAATAATAAAATGTAAACTAATAAAAAAAGTATAAGTATATAAATAAACATAAAATTGGAAAAATAAGTTAATCTCCAAAAAATTAATCAAAAAATCAATTATTCAAATTAATTAATTCAAAAGTCAAATTCACGAAACTTTTAATTTATCGGAAGTTATAAATTTATAATTTACAATGTAATAATAATTATTTGAATACTGAAAAACCTTAGATAGTATTTTTAAGTAAATTTTAAAATAAATTGCGTTGAACAAAGGTGGTGAAATAAATAAATCTCGAGAAGCGTATCAACGGTTTTCATTAATTCAAACGACTGACCTTTCTTTTAACACGAAATCCGATCATCGTTTGGTTTCCATAATACGGAATAATCTAGTTCGATTAATGATATTCGGTTTTAATAATTAATAACAGCAGTAAGAATAAACGTAATAATAATAATCATAGTAATAATAATAATAATAATAATAATAATAATAATAATAATAATAATAATAATAATAATAAGAATAATAATAATAAGAATAATAATAATAAGAATAAGAATAAGAATAATAAGAATAAGAATAAGAATAATAATAATAATAATTATAATTTATTTGTTTTCCGACTAATTATGTTCTTTTGTGCAGTTTTATGTATCAGTGTCCGATTAATGGTTCCTTAGGACCGCAGGACGTTATTGAAATAAATAAATAAATAAAATAAATAAATAACATTATTGAAACTTTAGCTCCAATTAGACAAAACCCGTTTTTCAAATTCGAACCCAAGTTCCAATTCAGTAACGCGGAGTTACTTTTTACCAGTTCTTTAAATAAAATAAATTTTTCAAATAAAAGCACAACGTTAATTCTTTTTTTTTTTTTTTGATACTACATTCATCAATTTTCACCGTCAATACAAATCTCTCTTAAAATGAGAATGTAAAAACGAAGAAAAAAGAAAATTTAATCGTGTTGGTGAAATCGTACGAAAGAAGAGTCACTTGTGTCCTATAGTGTTTCACTTTGAAAAATAATGTCAGCTGGAGAAAAAAAGAGAAGCCAGAAGGTAAACTCTTCTTCTAAATGAGGCCAATTACATAAGTGGCTTTAAAAACACGCAGTTATTTTTAATTAAAATTGCATTTCAACTTAAAAATTGCGAGAAAGAAGCTATTCCAAGTGGATGCATAATTGAAAAGAGATTTCAAGAAGAAGTGTACTTTCATTTTAGAAAGATAAACTTAAAATGCTTGATAAGCCCACGTCCTACGGGATTATGATAACATTAATCGTTTATGAGTTGAACGCACTCGACCAAGTACTTAATAGGCAGAGCACTCCAGCCAGAAAATTATTATTCACTGCAATGACAGTCAATGCGAAATTAACTGATCGATATTTCTCATCACTAAAAACACTTCAACTTATATGAATATTAATCGCCAATTTGCAATTTCAACAACACTCAATTCATATTTATATATTATGCAATACCAAAAAGATAATTAATTTCCACTTTTATGTGAACCTTGGGTCGTAAAAAGGTACTTTCATTTTTATAACATGTTTCCGTATAAAACATACAAGCTATAATTTCTTTCACAATTGAATTATCGTAGTTTTACTAAATTGAAAAACACTTTCAGAAAAATTAATTAAAATAAAATATTTACATTTCTCAAATTGCTTTTGTTCTCTGAATTTTACTCGTTTGATTCTAAATTATGAGATGAATTCAAAATAATTTTAATTTTCAATCCAAGGGGGGACTTTAAATTGTCAAAAAATTGATTTTTTTATCTACCAAAGTTGTGGTGATCTTGAACGATATTTGTTCTATTTTTTCATAAACGCGCCGCTGTCCCTGTGGATAAAGAATCAGCTGTTGAACTCGTCTCGAGTCGAATCCCGTTTTCTTTTTAATATTAAAATTTTATATTATAATATTTTATTATAATATAATATATTTATTTGAAGAATGTTTAGAAACTTTTCTTTCTTTATTGATTTGGTCATAAAATTTATTTTTCTTTACAACATTACGTTTTGGTTGTGGTTTCACAACCCTCTTCAGATTCTTTACATTCTGATTAACATTTTATAATAATATAGAGTAACATTAAGAACATTTTTAATAAATTTATATAATATAATATAATATATTATATTATATAATAATTTAATTATTTAATTATTTTAAAGATTCGATTACATTGTATAAAGGTAAATCATAAATGTCCAAGGTCTTTTATCACTATGAACGAGCCACCGATTAATTTCAACAATAACATACATTTGGTATTTTATGTTTCATAAGGTCACAAAAAAAAATAAACAGAAAACTATAGAAAATTAATAAAATATAAAAAATAAATAAAACGAAAAATATGATACAAACAAAATGGAAGATAGAAGAGAAAACTGAATAAAAAAACTGTGAAAAGTAAAATACGTAAAACATAAAATGAAAATAAAGTAAAATTGAATAGAGAAATGAAATAAAAGAGAGCGCATGTAATAGTTAAGGTATTGTACTGGAATCAGGGTAAATGAATAATTAACAAGATCTTATATTCTTTTCAATTCCCCAGTCGGTGTCTTTCCCACGTCTTTCCGGATGTGTGTTTTCATCTTACAAGCTGAATAATTCATTTTAACACGATATTCTCTGATAGCGATATAAAATAAAAATTTTTTTAATTAAAACGTGAGTCGTTCAGTAAATTACGATTTTTGCCTGACAAAGCACCGCAGCTTTTTTCATTAATTCCGTATAAATTTTTTTCATTTCGTCAAACAAAGTACGAGTTTGTATTCTCTTTCAACTGCCAGCGATTTTTATTTGTATTCCTTGTTTTTAAGTATTGATTAGTCACGTTCTGCATTTTTGTTAATTTTTATTTCTGTTGAATGAAAATTCAAATTGCTTTAATTTATCAAAGTAAAAATTGTATTTACTCTTCACAGACATAACTTCTATTTTTTTTATTATACTCTTTAATATCTTTTCTTTCATTTTTGTCGTTTAATTTCTTTTCTATTCCTCAAGTTTGTAAATCCTTTGACTCCGCATCTTTTTGCATAAATTGTTTTTACCTTTAAAATTGTTTAATTGTTTTAAACCTTTAAAATTGTTATATTATAATTATATTATATTAACCTTTATTATTATAAAAGAAATTAAAATAAAAATAAATGGAAGTAAAATACAGAAAAAAGCTAAAGTTTGGTTATATTGTTAAAAAGTTTTTAGGGTTTTTAAAGACAGAAATTGTTTACTAAAAAATACCTGAACTGATGAAAAAATTGTCGATTTACCGTAAAGGCGGTAGATCTAATTTTACACCTTTTCTTTCTATATTGGACACATGGAAAAAAGTTGTTTCCACGCCTAACCGTATTTGGATCGATCGCCATAATTTGCACTTGAGTCGCTCTCGTGATCGCCTGACAAGGAAATGTTACGACACGAGAAAATCACTTAATGAAACCGTCTCGTGTAAAGAAAAACGCAACATTCCAAAAAGGATTAATTTCTTTGATTTTAACGCTCTTAACTAGAAAATGAGTGTGAAATTCCACCCTTTTATCTTCTAAAGGAACAATTCTAAAGTTTGAAAAATAAAAGTTACACAAATCCACAAAACTAATTTAATTTAATTAAAATTCTTCACTTCTCGATAGTTTAGTATCAATGCATCTATTATTTTCAATTACATTCAAGTAATTTCAACTTAAAACGTTCAAACTCTACTTGAGAGATTCAATTCAAAACTGGGCGCCATACCTTTCTTGTTAGATCATTTCTACAAAATAAACTGAATTCAAAAGGACAGAAAATAGATTTCCGACCAAAAATAATCGTAAATTCAATTTATTGAAGAAAAATGATTTTTCACTTGAAATGAAAAATGGAACTCATGTGTAGTTAGCAAATTCGTCTCGACGGAAGACGATTGTAAGCTCAATTGAGAAAAAGAAAAAAATAAAGGAATACATTTTCGATCAAAAATAATTGAAAACTCAATCTAAACGGAAAATAAATAATAATAAAGATAAAATAATAATAAAGATTTTCGTATTAAAGTTTCGACTTGTAATTATATTAACGCTGTGAAAGGTGTAATTTAATTGTTTCTTCTAATCTTCAAGTCAGTATAAAATATTTCTTTGTCAAAAGTAAAAGTATACGTTTCGACCTTCAACGAAAGTCATCCTCAGTGAGAACTTATAAAAATCCTATCTGAATATATTTAAATAGTCTAATAACTATACTTCGAATAATTGTTGTTACACAACCATTTTAAAAAAATTGAACAACAGGAACAATAATCCAACACAACATCCAATCGAAAATGTATACAATATATGCAACGTCGGAACTGATTCCTCAATCACAAATTCACAGCACTTCCTCATATTAAATTTATATCGATAAAAACAATTTTTTTCTTAAAATCATCAATGTCATGAGTTAAATAAAACAGATTCTTTTAATAATTTCTCTCATTAAGAGAACCAAAACGAACTGACAGTTTGAAAACAAACACAAGCGCGGAAGTGGTAGCAAGTACAATTACATTGACGAAACAGATGGAGCTGGGTGATTTTATAAAAATGCGCTTCAATTTCAAATTTGATTTTTAACTTTATTAATAAAATTAACATAACTACTATTAAGTCTCATGGTATCAGTTCTAAGATGTATACTGTTGTCATTTTTAATAATATGGAACATTTCTAAAAAATTTAATTTGAAAAAATTCTTTTCCATAACCAGTACTTTGGTGTTATCAAAATCAAAAATATGACCACTTGAAAATTAAAAAAGAGGGTCTATGAACATAAACAAGCATGCAGTAAGGATGAAAGCGTTTCCGCTCTAGTAGATCACTCTCATGATTATGAGGATTGTATAGAATTACCTGATAGAATAGTTGAATAGGAAATAAAGGTATTGTTGATGATGTATATCGTCGGAGCTACTGCAATATCGCGAATCTACACTTTGTTAATACCACGTATCTGCATTTTGACGATTTTACAGGGGAAGCAAGAAACTGAATATTTTCGCCAATTCAAGAGATTTTTTCGTCTAAACTTTTTTGGAGCATCTTTACAACATTTTTTATAATAACGTAAAGGAAATTTAGCAAAAACAT
>WNHD01002134.1:0-16000 GCA_011057455.1 Ganaspis sp. Gsp50
CAGCGTGGGACATCGAGGGACTTTTTAATGCAGCGTGGGACATCGAGGGACTTATTAATTCAGCGTGGGACATCGTGGGACTGTTTAATTCAACGTGGGTTATCGAGGGACTGCTTAATTCAGCGTGGGACATCGAAAAAAATTAAAATTCATCATTGAAGATATTTACAAAATCATCACTGAAGATATTTACAAAAACATCACGGAAGAAATTGAAAAAATTAGACAAATTAAATATCTTGAAAGATAAAAAAATTTTAATAACAAACAAAAATAATTTATTTTAGCATATATTGAAATCTATAAATTAAAACTTATTTAAAAGTATATTTTAAATTAACGTAGAAATTATTAGATGCTTTGATTATTATTACTCGTTCTTTTTTTTAAATTATAGTAAATAATATATTATAAAGAAAATAGTTTTGAATATAGCTGATAATTTTCAAAATTAATGAATTTGTGATTTGAAATTTTTCTTTTATTAACATAAAACAAAGTATCTTTTTGGAAAAAAAAATAATTCTTTTTTCTTACAGAATTTTTTTTACCTACATTGATGAATGGAGTTGTGTGATTGATAAATTGTTGTTTGTAAATTTTTAATGTATGAATTTTAAAGTTTGTCTTAATAAATTGTTAAAAGTTAATTGTCAATCTTCGATTATTTTACCTGCCAAATTTAAATTAGATATTTATTATAGATAATTCAAGATTTATTTATTTGTTCTAAAATTACGATTTTTTGATTATTTTTATTTCTAAAAAAATTATACAAATAAATGCTTTTAAGACAAAAGTTTAATTTCAAACCGTTACTATTATTTATTAATCTGAATTAATAAAAGTAATTGCAAATATTCGTGGAATGAAATTTGAATTAAATAATTTCATCGATTTAAAAACAAAGTTTTAAATATTTTAATTTTAGATATTGAAATTTTAAATTTCAAACAGTTAATTATGCATTAGAATTGGGATTTTAAAGAAATTTGCGAAATGTGCTTAATAATAATTAACATCTATTTACAATTCTTTTTTTTACAAAAAGATATTTATCAGGATTGCAAAAGCAAGCTGAAGAAATTTATAAATCTATCCAGTTCTCAACAATTTGGCTTCTCTAGCTTCTTGTAATGCTTTCTGCTCTTCGGCTACAATTATCGCTCGTTCTTTTAGAAATTCAGCATACTCGTTGGGATCTAAATCTCGGACTACTTTGATACCACAAGTGTCAGCTATTCCAACTATCATTTGACAAATTTGTTGTAAATTCATTAATGCTAAAGGGGGATCCTGAGCCTTAATCTTTGCTATTTCATACAAATGTTTCAGCGTTATTTTTCCTGCTATTTGTGTTTCTATAATAAACATAAAAATATTTCAATAACGTATTTTAAATGAATTTACTTAAATATTTTAAAAAGCATTTATAACATCGTATAAACTATTTACTTTGCTTTCCTGTTCCTTTTTGAATGCCAGCAGCTTGTTTCAGAAAAAAAGTCGCAGGAGGATTATGAATTACTAAATCATATGTACGATCTGAATTTACTTTTATTCTGCATGGTAATGGAATCCCTTCTTTGATATCTTTCGTCCTCTCATTGAACTCTTTGCAAAAAGCCGCTATATTAATGTTTCTCTGAAAAATGTTTTCATCAATGTATATTAATTATAAACAAAAAAGTAAAAATATATTCATAATTATCAAATTAAATAATTCCAAAGTAAACAAAATTGAAGCTTTAATATATCATGTTAAAAGAAATTATGAAAACAGTAGTTATAATAAAATATAAGAAAAAATTATTCACGACTACAAAATTAATTAGTTTTTTTACCATATTATGTACGTTAATATGAAGGTTTTAAACAACCTTTTTTTAGTCAGAATAGTGGAATAAACTACTGTAAAAATAATGTAATAAAGAAATAAAAATTTCTAACCTGTCCAAGTTGTGGACCGAGAGGAGGTGTAGGCGAAGCGAGTCCAGCCAAAATGTTTGTTTTTAACTTTGAAGAATGATCTAATTTATCTACCATCTGTTTGACCATTTTCATACGTTTAACTTTAGACATTTTTAAATGTTTTACAATTAACTATTTCCCTGGTTTTTGTAAACAATAATACTATGTAGTCGAAGAATTTAAATCAGGGTTGAGTAGTAATGTTTACTTCTATTTACTCCTTTCTCATATCCAATATGGCGGCAAATGTATGGAACGACGAAAATGCTTTTGGAAAATTTTTCAAAATCGAAAATGGTCACAATCGGGCACCCATACATTTGCCGCCATCTTGATTTTGAATCCTTAAATAAAGTCCAATTCACAGCTTGGTTGATAATTGCTGATCATGATTGGTCGGTTTTAAGGGAATGTCAGAATTGCTGCTAAAACCGACCAATTACGTTCAGAATTGCTCTGATAGTGGGAGCTGTGCAGTGGCCTTAATTCTAGGGAATTTTTGAGTTATTGGTAAACATGAATAAAAAAAACAAATAATGCATAGCTATGTTCATTGCATTCGCGTTCAAAATAAGACTTAACAAAGCGAATTAATGTTTATTTTCTGAAAATAATAAATAACGTTGTAATTAATGTGGTTTATTTAAATAATGGATTTTCAAACTTTCTTTAGCATCTTTGAAAGATGTAAAATTGAAAAAAATGCCGAAGGGCTCCTTGATATTCTTAGAAACAGTCGTAATTATTTTCAAAATATTTCCGGCAATGACATTGGTTAGTAAACATAACCTTTTTTAAACAAAATTTATTTTAATTAAACATTTTATTTTATTTTTAAATAAAGAAATATTTCACTCCTTACATTATTACACTACATTTTTAATTTCATACAATTTCTCCTAAAAAAATAATTAAAAACCAATTTTTTAAAATATAATTTTTCTATTTTCTTTCTAATATAAATGTATTTGCCTTCTAGGATACGTTTTAACAACTCTCTTTGATTTTGAACGAGGTATTATTACTTTTCTTCGAGATGAGTTGGATAAAAGAATTAAATTTAAGGTTTACGAATCTATCGTTATTGAAGGATTTCGTTTAATACAATTTATTATGGAACAGTTTCAAAGTGAATACGAGTCGTATATTGTACCAACAAAGGTAAGTGCAACGATCTAAATTCATTATCAATGTTATTATATAACTTAAAAGCAATATGATAATAAAATTGAAATAATTAATTTATTTAGGATCTATGTGAATTCGCAATTCAAATAAGATGTATACATTATATTAAAAAAGCAGCTGCCTGTGTTTTCAAAAAGCTTATAGAACTTTTTAAAAATTATGAATTATTCCTGGGTCAAACTGTCGAGACTTTCGGCAAGAAATTGCATTTATACGATGAAAAAGGTATAATTTAATTCAATGAATAGAACAAATGGTAAATTAAACTAAATACTTTTATTTATTTATTTATTTACTACAGAACGAAGCGAGATTTTTACTGTTATGGCAGCTATAGCAAAATGTAATCCTTCAGATGTAGAAAAATATTCAAGCGCTATTTTTAAGGCTGTGCTAGAAGATATGAAAGTTCAGGTACAATTAATTTACTTTCTCTCATTGTTAATTAATTTTGTCTATTATATTTTAGTTATATTTCATTTGCATTGTACTTTTAAAAAAATAATATAATCTTTTTAAAAACAAAAATAGTACCAAGATCACAAAGTTGCTCAATCAGCGAGATTTCAAGAATATTTCGATGCCTTGAAAGATTTGATGGAACATTTTACTCCTTATCAGAATGATGAGAAAAATAATCAATATTATGAAGAAATTTACAAATATATCAAAAATATATGCGCATTTGATGAAAATTTGCTAGAAGCAAATAGTACTTCAAAACGAGATTCAAATAAAAAATTTTACGAGAAAAAACGAACTGCAAATTTAAACCAAAAATTAGCCATTGAATTACTAATCAGTCATTGGAATGTTTTCAACCGAATGATTTACAAAGATTATGAATTTTGGCAAAAGATATTTGAATATTTATTAAAACAACAAGGAAAAACTGGACAGCTTGGTTGGCGTTCAATGAAAGTTTTTTATAAAGCCATAGCAGAATTATTAAAAAATGGTAACACGAACGAAGAAAAAAGAATTCTTTCGGTAAGAAATTCTCGAATTTATTTTCAGGTTAAATTAAAGTTTAAGGAGAACTTCTATTTAAAAAAATTTATTTATTTGTATTTATTTAATTTTTTTATTTAAAAGATGTCAATCAGGTTTATTAACATTTATTTATTTAATTTGATTTTTTCTAGCATTTCCGTGAATATTTTTTAAAGTATCTTTCAATGCCGGATTTAAACTCAAATTTATTGCAATTGATTATCTGGGCCTATAGCCAAATGGCACCAGCTTGTAAGAAGCATTTAACTACTCAAGAAGTTTACGATATGTATTCTTTAGTTTCACGAAGATCAATTTCCCTTTACACAAGGTAATTTAATAAACATATTATTAATATGACTAATTATAAAACGTCAAAGGAAAATATACATTTTATTTCCATACAAGGAAAAAGAACGTAATAATCGAAAAGTATAATAGTTATTACATTTTCTTTTTAAATGTACAATAGAAGAACATACCTATAAATTTCAATTGTAACGGAAATTTTCAATTTTCAGCGACAACTCAAAAATTGAAGAAATTCATAGTTATCTGGAATCACTTTCTGAAATTTTAATTAACTTACCGGACGTGTCTATTAATCAGATAAAATTGCTTTCGAAACTTGGGATTCATCTGACTAAACGTTTTCCTGAGTTAAAGATTTTCGCTCAACCTATCGCAATTAAAGCTCTTATTACATCAATTTTGAGTATTGGATATCTCAATCAAAATCTTCAACAGGAATATCTATACGATTTGAGTATGTTTTTATTTTTCAAATTCGAATTTCTAACATGTCTTCATTTTTAAATGAAATTTACTAATCTACACTAATTTTAAAAATAAGTAGACAACATTAATAGTTCATTATTTCAATTTTAATATGATTTTCAGTTTACAATGGGATAATATGGACGTGTTCACATACTTTGTACATAGATGCGGAGTTAGCACTCAGTACAATGAAAGAAAGACCCATTTGCTACAAAAATTATCTACCTCTTTGGCAAGAGGTGTTTAATATAAATAATTACAAAAATAAAACTGGCCCACAAGTGATAAAACATTTATGTAAAGAATTATTCACAACCTGTATTACTTTAAGTAATTCCTTAAATTTAAATACCAAAGCTAAAGATGACACAATGTTTTCTGATGTGTCCTTGTCACTTACAGCAGAAAATGAGACTGATTTTCGCATTTTTATCAACATGGTAGATCTATACGTTGAAATCATCAGGAAGCTTGATTTCTCCCAATTCGTGGACTGGATACCAATAATTTTATACGAAATCGTAAAAAATTCATACAAACATCCGCTAGTTTCTGGCTTCTACAAATTGGCTCATGTCATTCTTCAGACGTCGAAAATTTATTGGGAATCTCTGGATTCAAAGAACGAAACCTTCGAATTGATGTCCAAATTTATAGCCAGTGTTTTAGATCTTATTTGTGGATTTTATCACGAATTACAAATAGCATGTGTTTATTTGATTCTAGACGCACCGATTAGTCTAATTAAAGATAATTTGAAACAAACAGTGCCTGTTTTAAAAATCGCCTTGACTATCGGTTTGGGTGATTTTTCACTAGCTGCTTGTGCACTTGATGCCCTTGAATTGTGGAATAGAACATTGTCTGTCAGTCATGCAAGAGAATTGAAGGAATTTCTGACTGAAATAGTTCCTAGTCTGGAACCGTATCTTCAAAGTAAGGAAAGCTCGACAGAATTATTGCAAGATATTTTGAAATCTCAGAAGAAAACTATAACTCACGTGACTTTCAAGGACGAGTCCAAAACACTTGAAGAATTCCAGAGAAGGATCCTCTTATTTATGGGTTCTCTTTCATCAGAAATTACGCAGGATTTCGTTCATAAAAGATCGCAAGACACAAAAGCAACTTGGGACAAGAAGGATTTATTAGACTACACTCTATTTTTTCCGGATTATCGACTTAATATTCATTTCGACAATATTTTACCTCGAGTTATCGACTTGGCGCTGAGTTCTGGAGACAGAAGGACAAGAGTTTGCGCTTGTGAGGTTTTACATTCTTTGATAATAATGATTTTGGGAAAGACTAGAGATGTTTTAAACAGACCGAATCCGGATCGATTCGCACATATGTATAAAATTCTCTGTCCAGCCATGTTAAAATTGGGTTCTGATCCAGATTCTGTGGTGAGACAATTGTACTATCCGACCCTTTTGCAATTAACTCATTGGCTGAGTTCGAGATTGATGCTGAAATCCCCGTCGACGATTTATTTCGTCGATGCTCTTTTTGATGGACTGACTGATGAATCGAATTCTTCCTTGAGAGAGTATTCAGGAATGTGTTTAAAAGAGTTTCTGGATTGGTCGATAAAGCAATCTACTGACAGAGATTTGGCAAATTCTGCGATAAATGTTCACACAATTGTGAAGAAAATCTGCACTTACGCTCTGCATCCGTCGATTCAAAAAAGAGCCGCAGCTGCCATTGCTTTTAATCATCTTTACTCCAGCTTACGAGAAAGAGAAGAAATTCTAAACGTTTATTGGCTCGAGATTTTTCACTGTGTTGTCAAAAGTTCTGAAGGATTTAACGACTTTGGAATCGAAAATGCTATTGGACATCTTGAGAAAGTTTTGAAAATTAAAGCCAAGCTTTTCAATACTGAAAGCTCGAGAAGAAGAAGACCGATAGATTTTGAAGCTGGGAATTTAAAGAGTGCGATGAATTGGCTTCTGACTCAGTGTGAGTCTGTTGATCGAAATTATCGAAAAAGATGTATGAAGTTGATGGAAAATATTAATCCATACGTGGACAAATGTAACTCAGTAAAAGAGATGATAAGTTTGTTTTTGCAAAGTCACGGTATCGAGGGTTTAAATTCTATTATTTTGAAAAATTTGGATGCAAAGATTGAAGTGATTTCAATGGAGAGTGTTAAACCGTTGTTAAGAACTCTAGACTGTTATATTTGGTTGATAGACAAGAAATTGATTGATCTGCAATTATTATTTGTCGAAGGAAATCCTCAGAAGGATCTAATTTTTTCTTATGCGACTGATTTTATAAAGTGTTTCACAAACAGAACAGAAACGGAAGAAAGTGCTCTCATGACTTCTAAAGAATTGGAAATGCTCAGAACCTTGACGTGTGAAACTATTCTCACGCTTTTCTCATTTTGTCACAAACTTCTCAATGTGGTAAGATTTAATTTTTTAACAATTTTTATTCATGTTATTGTATATAAGTTATATTATATTATATATAAGTTATATTATATTATATATAAGTTATATTATATTATATATAAGTTATATTATATTATATATAAGTAATTGATATTTGATTCAATTTTCAGGATATTATTTTACTGCAAGAACAATTTTGGTGCGAGGATTTATTATCGTTAATATCAATCTGTGTACTAAATCCTCAAAAAGTGGGATTTGATGCAAAAAACTTGGATTTGATGGAATTACTACCTCGGCAAATGGACGAATTCTTGGAAGTGTTTAGAAACAAAGCACCCGTAGCTTTGTTTGAAAAACTTCTAGCAATACTCGCTAGAGATGTAAATGATTACTATGGAATTATTACGGATATTAAAAGCTTCGTGAATGTCAGAATAAAAACGGAATTTAAATCAAATGTCAAAGGATTTACTTTGTTGCAAAAACGACAGTATTTGGGCCTTATAAACAGCGAATTTGACAAAAAGAAAATGGATTTAGTTACAGATATTTTTAAAGTTCTTAAAAATGAGGAAAAGAATGATATAGTGTTTTTGAAAATCGATACAGTAGAGTATTTCGAAAAAGTTTTGGAACTCGTGTTTACGAATTACGATCCTGTTTTAATAACTGCTGTGATAAATATTGTATTAGAGGAGGCTCCGCTCTTTAATGAAGAAGAGACGATTGCTCAACATGGAGAGTATTTTCTAAGTGTTTTTAAGAATGCGATTTTTCACGGTATGTTGCAAAATACACAAGAAAGTATGAAAATAATGGATGAGATGCTTGAAAAAAATCCTCAAAAGTCGTTGATGATAATAGAAGAACTGATGATATTTACTCATAGAAATAAAAAGGATTATTTCATTGAATCGGAATCGCTAGCAGATGAAGTTCTCAAACGGTGTTCTCTTTTTCAGAGGGTTGTAAACAATGTCGATCACCGTAAAAAACAGTTTATGAATATTTACAGAATTGTTGTTCGTATGAAGCAAAATCCCATTGAAATTTCAAAAACTAAACAGGAACTTTATTTTTGGATTTTGAGAAAGCTTCAAGAAAATGTTGATCTAGAGCAGAAAACAGCGATTTTAGATGATTTTCTAATTTGCTTGACTGACGATAGTAGTGATCCTAATTCTGAACTTTCTCTCATTTTGGGATATTTAAAAAACGATAGATTAGAGAATGCGTCGGATAATTTAAATTCCTTGAAAGCTTCTTCCTGTCTTCAGACAATGTTAACGCATTTATCTTTAACAAAATCCGTCGTCCTGTTCGAGACAATAATCAATTTCGCAGCAGGTTCTTGTGATGAATTATGTAACGAGAAAACAACTCTAGCTTTAGAAAACTATTTCCGCCAGATCAACAGCCAAAGTGTCCTTAAATCTCTAGAAATCGCCTACAACTTTTTCATGAACTGTGGAGTTTTAACTGCAAGATTTGACGTACTGCGAAAATTTATCCTACCAGCTTTTCAATTCTGTAAACCTGCTGATATTGAAAACTTTTTCGAAAAACACGCAAAAGAAGTTTACTCTAGTTTAACGAAAGAACTTAAATCTGATGTTGAGAGCGATTTAAAACGACTGATTGTTTCGAAAATCGGCTCTTACAATCTTTTCGAGATCATGTTTGCCAGAGTTAATTTAGAGAAAATAACAAGCGTTGAAAGTCGAATCGCGAAGAACGTTTTTGAGAATCCAGAAGAGAAGCAATTAATGAAGAAGATTATGATGCAAACTCTTTTAGAAAAACGTACCAAGTGTTTGAATCCGAATACAAAAGAAATCACGAGATTACTTCACTGTGCGAGCTACAATTGTCAAATTGCAATCATCAGTTTATTAGAAGACGAAAAGTTTTATTCGTCCCTCTTTGTGGAGAACAGACAAGAAGGTAAATTGATATGGGAGAGGATAGTGGACACGGAAAAGCAATATTTGCTGACGCAGACTTTCAAAGAGTATCCAAAACAAAAAAAGAAGCTAATTAACATCAAGAAACGTTCGGGAATACACGCTGAAGATAATCTGTCATTTCTTCACAAATATGATTTTGCTTCTTCAACTCTAGCGGAAAACATAAATGCCTATGATTTTAATGAAGTTGCTCTCCTTCCAAAATCCGACACTGATCGAGTCGAGGAAACAATGAGTTTGACTTTCGAATGCGACGATTTCAACGAACACGAGTGCATGGCTCCTCTTTCTGGAATTCTTATCCATATGGTTCGAAACGATATTATTTCCCTACCGGAAAGCCAAATCGATCCTGATGATCCGAGTTTATGTCCAAAGTGGATGAAACCTTTTTTCCAAGCAATGAAAACAGAGTTTAATAACGTTAGACTGTTTCTGTTGAAAGTGCTTTGCAATACGCAAAATATATTTAAACCCTACGCGACATTTTTTGTTGCAATTATTCTGAATACAGTGAATGAATGCTTGAATAAAAATGCTTTAAATTACATAATTACTGATGTTTTGTTACTGTTGATTGAGTGGCAAGTATCTTTACCGGATAAACATGTAAATCAGGCACAAATTCTCCTTGAACTTCTGGTCAACAAGGCGGATGTGGGAGATCAAAGGGTGATGAAATACAATCTTGAGATTATCAAAATGGTGCTTCAACTTTGGGGAGAGAAGCTAAAGTTGCCAGAGGCGATTGATAAGATAAAGGAAAACAAACCGAATTTTGCAATTAGATTGATTGTGACATTTTTGGAGAATAACTTGCAAAGACAAGTTGTAGCCAAATCCGATCTTGTAGAGTTTGTTCAAAAGTCATTCGAGAACTGGAAACAGGAGGAGGAAATTGTTTTGGAAAATTGCGCGGCTTTGGGATTGATAGCTAAGTACATGGAAGATGAAAATCTACCAGGAACTAGTGAGAGCAACGGAACAAACGAAGCGAAGAAGAAAATTAACGAAACTTTGAGCGAAGTCTTCCAAAAAATGCAAAGAGCGGATAAAAACAGACTAATAAAGTGCATCAAAATCCTATCATCAAGTTATCCACGCTGGATCGAAGATTTCTTCGAATTCGTTAGAAACTACATCGACGAAGTAGACAACGTTGGAAAAGCCAAGTGTCTAGAAATCTTTCTCTCTAGAATCCCTTCTTTGACAACTGATTCAATCAAGCGTGAACTTGGCTATCTGAAATTCAGTTACTTCCTCAAGAACAAGATCCTAACCTGCGAGAGATTGTGTCTTGAAATAATCTTCCAATTAATTCCAATCTTACAAGCTAGTGATTTACTCCCTCTCGCAGAATTAGTAGTTCCGTATCTAAAGAACGAGTCCTTGGAATTACGAGAGAAAGCTTACGACATTTTCATTAAAATTAGAAGCATACATGTTCCTTCAGATGAGATTTCTGTTAATAAATTGAGAGACATGAGCAACAGGATTTTATTAATCGGATTATTGGATTCAGCTGAAAATTTGCATGCCAAGTTGATGAATTTTCTAACGGAAGATATAGCTCCTTCAGAGTTTCTTGTACCCAGACTTATAGATCTTTTGAAGCAGTATCAACCCGACGTGGAGGAAGTCTATTTACTTTATTTTTGTCTCTCAATCTTGCGACTAACGAATAAATCAAGAGAGTATGATGAGAAGATGTTTCCGGAGAAATTGGAAGAATGTTCGTTTGTAGATTATCGGATTATGATGCACTGGAGAGCCAAAAATCTGGGAACGATGGCTCCCTTGTTCGCTCGATCATTGGCTAGTCAAATGTCACAGATGTTCTCTCAAACGAATTCTTCCTTTCAGACCTTTTCGTCCTTTAATATGCAACTTTTGAGAGCAACTGTGGGTCCAGCTTTCGAACCAACAGCTCAAGACCCAACATTCTCTGGCACCCAGGGCATTCTACAAGTTTCGGAAGCTGATCCTGTTTTCAAAATTCCAGATCCAGCTTTCAATAAGGTATCCAAACGATTTTTAGGCTGGAGACAAACGTCTAGTGAGTTTGCAAACACGTTTGCTAAAACTAGTATCAAACGAGACGAAATGGTTAAAGAAGAAGTTATCAGACAGAGCAGTGTTGTCAAACTTTATAGAAAATACAGAATCGGCGATTTTCCTGATATTCAGATTCCACATTCTAGTTTGCTGATTCCGCTCCAAGAACTAGCGAAGAAGGATTGGTTAATTTGTAAGGACCTTGTTGTCGGTATTTTTTCATCGCTTCTAAAAGATATGAGCATAAGAACAAGGGACAAAGAAAATGTCTCTGAAATCTTTAACAGATTCAGAGAAATTCTGGAGAATAATCAAGGATCGAGTTCCACTCTTGCTGCAGTTTTGGAGATCACTTTAAAAAATCCTTTTGTTTATTTTGAGCCGGATTTGATAGGTCGGGTATCAAAGAGCAGTGGACTTTATTCTCTTGGTGCTCTCTATCTGGAAAAATATATGATTTTCGGCTTGGAAGGTTCCGAACCACCTAGAAAAAGGAAACGTGCAGAGAGTCTTCAACAGCAGTCTATTCCTTTAATTTATCTGGCAAGACTCTATGGATCTATGAACGATGTTGATACGGTTTTGAGTATTTTCAAGAGCGGGCAATTCAGTGAAAAACTTCAGGTATATTTTATTCTGCTTATTTTACTTAATTGCTTCATTTCTATTTAGTTGCTTCATTTCTGTTTAGGTACTTTATTTCTATTTAGTTGCTTTATTTCTATTTAGTTGCTTTATTTTTATTTAGGTGCTTTATTTCTATTTAGTTACTTTATTTCTATTTAGTTCAATTTACTTTATTTATCGTTTCAAACTATGTTAATTTTAATTATTGCTCTAACAGGAAGCATCTCTGGCCCAGAGCGCCGGCGACTTTCAGAGAGCAAGGAGGGCCTATGAAGAAGCCTATGAAACGGAAAATGATTTAGTGAAAGAGCACTGCCTCCAGGAATCTTTCGAGTGTCTGAGTCAACTTTCCCGGTGGGATATCCTCGACAGAAAAGTTTATAAAGAATCACAGGAGAATTTCGAAAACGTCTGGAATGACCCCGAGCGCGAAGAATGGCTCCTTCCGTGGATTTTCCGAGTATACGTTTTAAAAATCCTGAAAGGTGATTGGTCCAAAAGCCGGGACATCGACAGACTGCAAGAGTTTCTAGAAAATACTGATACTTGGTTGAAAAGTGATAAAATGCCCAAGATAAAACGACGCTTTGGTGAAGAAATGGCAAACATCTTCATGATAGACGCTGACACCGAAAAACCTGAAATCGCTCGTGAATATCTGAAAAGTAATCTCGATGATGCTAGAGAAAATTGGCTGAGACTCAATCCTCTGTCGGGAAAATTAAGATCCAGTCTTTTAATTAAATTGAGAGGAATCAGCAACATTGATTTGTTCCTGAAGACTTTGAAATCAAGCGAGTTGGAAACGTCTACTGAAGAGCTGATCAAGTTTTGGTCTCAAAATCTACCACGGTCTAATGATCATCTTTTACCTTGGGAGATTCACTTGAATTACAGACTGCATTTCGCTACTCTATTAAGCAGCAAGTTTCAAGATGATAACGAGACTAAAAAAAGTTTGGATTCAAGTTACATTCATCAGAAAATGAAACTCTTGGACTTTGCGATTCAACATCGAAATCGATTCATTGCTAAAAGTTATGTCATAGATTTGGAAGAAACGGTCAAGTCGTCAAATGTTTATAAATTGGAATTCCAGCTTTCGACTTCAAAGTGTTATCATCTCATAGGAGAGTTTACTAACGATGAGAAAAAAAGGCTTTCTCATTTCAGCCGATCTTGGAAATATGTACACAATCATCTTCGAGAGAATCAGTCCGACATTTCTTTAAGGATCTCTGCCCTGCAACATGTCACTGACTTAACTCTGATTCTAGAGAATTTAATCAACGAAAAAGGGAGCAATACAGAAATGTTATTAATCAACGCTCCAGATTTCATTTCCAAATTTACTGACGAACAAGTAACAAACATTGAGCGTTTTAAAAGGCTGATTATTGATTATGGTTTAACGACCTTGAAAGGAAGCTGTGAAATAGCAACGGAAGGTGAAAAAGCTGATTGTTACTTTAAACTGGTAATTCACTGCTATGATCGAGTTTGTAAGAATGAAGATCTTCAGCAGATTCAAGAATTTGTTAGCGCGACGCTTAAAGCCATGAATTACGGATCCTTCAAAGCAGCTCATTATTTTCCGTGTCTTTTGAAACCTGAATACTTGAAGGACGAAGAAACAAAAAGAATCTTTGCCGAAGAATGCGAAAAAATTGAAACTTGGTTATTTATAGCTTGGCAATCGCAGATTTTTTCTCATTTGGGAGGACCATTTGCTGAGCTCCTGATTCCTTTGATCGGCCGATTAATAGAAGAGTATCCAAATGCTGTTATGTACACTTTTAGACTAACAATAGAAGCAAATCCCGATTTGTTGTTAAATCCCAGAATTTCTTCGATGAAACAAAAATTGTTCAATAATGTAGAATCATTTTTGTCAGCGATGCATTACATCGCTCAACCGGAATTTTCATTCATTCATTATCTTACAGAAGCTTTGAACGCAATCCGAAAAGGAAAATCGATATCGGTGGAAAAACTACTAAAGAATCTTTTCCCTGTGGAAGATGAGAGTAATTTACTTTGTGGTAAACTTTTCAAACAAATCTCCAAGATTATAGAATCCTTCAAGAGTGAAATTGAAAATGTGAGTGATAAGACTTTTAGAGAAGTGAAGCAGCTGATAAAGAAAGTCATAGATGTTTTGAAAAAAAGCTTAAAGGAAAGGGAAAATAATGGTAGTATTTTCAAAACGAAGTTGAAAGATTACAGTCCTTGGTTACAGAAATTAAATGCGAGTGATATCGAAGTGCCTGGACAGTATTCAAGTGACCGGAAACCATTAACTAAATATCATGCAAAAATTGGAAAAATCGAGTCGAATATTTTGGTAATGCAATCACTTCGTAAACCGATTAAAATTACGATTGTTGGAAGTGATGCGAAGAATTATAGTTTTCTGGTAAAATTCGGAGAAGATTTGAGACTCGATCAGCGAATCCAACAGGTGTTTAATATCATGAATAATATTCTGCGAAATGATATTTCTTGTGGACAGCGACACTTGGCTATTGACACTTACGAAGTAAGTACAATTTTCAAATTTCGTTTAAATTATCTTAAATTGGCGTTCTTCTATTGTGGTGATTAATGAAAACTAAATTGAATGAGATTCAATGTGTTTAATTTAATTTTATTAATATATTATTTATTTAATTTAATTTTATTAATATACTATTTATTTATTTAATTTAATTTTATTAATATACTATTTATTTATTTAATTGAATTTTTTTTCAGGTGATCCCCTTCTCGTTGAATCTAGGCCTGATAGTGTGGATCGAAGGAGTGAAAACTCTCGAAAATTTTGTTTATTTCACTCTGACGGAGGAGCAGCAAAACCAGTATTCTTCAATTTCTGGAAAATTCGAAAAATGGATAGGAACATCTTCTACTGGAAAAATTAGTTTGGCATACAAAGAGTGTTTAAAAAAATACAGTGCCTTGCAGGTGGTGTCTAAAATGAACGAATTCATCAATTTGACTCAATGGGATTCTTTGCGAAATACATTTTTCGCGTTGAGCCCTTCTATAGAAAGTTTCTTTTCTCTGCGTCAAAATTTTATTTCTACTTATGGAACAATGTGCACTGCTCAGTGGATTTTGGGAATTGGTGATCGCCATTTAGAAAATATACTCATTTCGATAAAATCTGGAAGATGTCTTGGAATTGATTTTGGAATAGCTTTTGGAGCCGGTGTAGATATATCTTGTCCGGAAATGATGCCGTTTCGCTTAACTCCGCAAATCCAGGGATTTTTGAAGCCTTTCGATGAAAATGGACCCTTTGAAACAACAATGGTTTATGTTTTAAAAGCATTGCGAAAAGAAAAGGGACCATTGTTGGCTTGTTTGGAAGTATTTATCAACGAGCCTTTGAATTGGGCGGAGCAAATCAATAAATTTTCAAAAGAGGAGGAATTTGAAGGTAATTGTTGAAAAATATATTTAGATGTTAAAAACTTTGTATATAAGATGCATTAGAAACTTTTATTAGCAGTTAGAAACAATTATTAATTGACGTAATTAAATATTAATTTTTTAAAAATCATTAGAAAACTTGATTCTAACAATTATGTATTATTATTGCTTATGTATTATTATTGTATTATTATTGCTTCCTCATAGGGAAGCCTTATTTATTAGATTCATACATTATTACATTAATTGTTTCTTTCTAGATGTAAATTGGTTGCCAAAGAAGAGAGTAACTACAGTGGAGCAAAAATTGTGCGGAAAAAAGCCTTCACTTATAACTCTCGAGGAATTAAAAGTCGTCCATGGCGATCAAAAATATTTTTGGAGATACCAAGATATCATTAATGGAACTGAGGAAGATCATAAAACATTTAGAGCTAAAATTAAAGGAGAAAATCTTTCTCCTGAAGATCAGGTAAAATAATATCCAGAAATTGACGAAAATCGAAATTATTAGTTATTAATATCAAGAAGCAAAAGTCAGTGATTGAAAAATCGTTTGCGTATTCATAA
>WNHD01002135.1:0-20682 GCA_011057455.1 Ganaspis sp. Gsp50
CCAAAAAATACTCGTGTTAATTTTGAATTTCTAAGTAAAAATGATTTCTGAAAAATACTTAGTAATAACCATTTACTTGGTTCAATTTAACTAATTTTTAATTAAACAACACTAATTTGGAAGTAAAATATGTATATTAATTAAAAAAGTAAGCTTTTACTTTTTCAAGTGATGGATATTTGCTTTTAAATCAGACATTTTCTACTAAAAAGTAATATTTTCCACTACAAAAAATATTGATTTCGACTCCAAGAAAAAGTATTTTATCTAAAAAATAGTATTTTCAAATAAAAAGTAGTATTATCTACTAAGAAATAGTATTGTCAACTAAAAAATAATCATTTCTACTAAAAAAATAGCTTTCTCCACTAAGCAATAGTATTTTCCACTACAAAATAGTATTCTCCACTACAAAATAGTATTCTCCACTAAAAAATAGTAATCTTTACTAAAAAATAGCAATTTTCACTTAAAAAAATAGTATTTTCTACTAAACAATAATCATTTCTGCTAAAAAATTGTTTTTTCTACTAAAAACTAGTATTGTCAACTAAAAGATAACAGTTTCTACTACAAAATAATATTCTCCACTAAGAAATAGTAATTTTTACTAAAAAATGATAATTTCTACTAACAAATGATAATTTCAGATAAAAAATAATATTCTTTACTATAAAATAGTATTTTCTTATAAAAAATAATATTTTCAACTTAAAAAATAGTATTGTCCACTAAAAAATAGCAATTTCCACAAAAGAATAGTATTCTCTACTAAACAGTAATCATTTCTGCTAAAAAATTGTTTTTTCTACTGAAAACTACTATTGTCAACTAAAAGATAACAATTTCTACTACAAAATAATATTCTCCACTAAGAAATAGTAATTTTTACTAAAAAATGATAATTTCTACTAACAAATGATAATTTCAACTAACAAATAATATTTTTTACTATAAAATAGTATTTTCTAATAAAAAATAATATTTTCAACTAAAAAATAGTATTGTCAACTAAAAAATAGCAATTTCCACTAAAGAATAGTATTTTCCACTAAACAATAATCATTTCTACTAAAAAATAGTATTGTCAACTAAAAGATAGCAATTTCCACTATAAAATAGTATTTTCCCCTAGAAAATAGTATTTTGAATAAAAAGTAATAATTTCTACTAAAAAATAGCAACTTCCACTACAAAATAGTATTCTCCACTAAGAAATAGTAATTTTTACTAAAACATGATAATTTCTACTATAAAATAATATTCTTTACTAAAAAAATAGTACTTTCAACTAAAAAAAAGCACTCTCCACTAAAAAATAGTACCTTCCACTAAAAAATAGTATTTTCCACTGCAAATTGGTATTTTCTGCTAAAAATTAAATCTCATTCAGATTCATACTATTTCCTTTTTCTGTGCCGAACGGCTGAATGTTATAATAAATAATAAATAACAATAATACTATTTTCTTTTATTCTTTTCCCTTTATAAAATTTTTGATTATCTACTTTATGTTGTATAAATATTATAGCTGCTTGTCATTTTATGTCTCATTTATTAAATTCTGTATTTTATGTTTTTTGTACCGTTCACGTGAAATAAGTAATAAAAAAGGTGAATTACTTTATCGATATCTTTTATGCATGAAAGGGCACTAAAGCTTTTTAAACACGGTAAAGATTTTCTCTCGCAGAATATAATTCACTCTTAGATAGTAAAATGAATGTAATTTAAAGAATAATAAAGAATAAGAAAGACTCTTAATGGTCAAAAGGTGATAATGAAAGCGTTATTCATTCATTTCGAAATGACGGTTTACATTGTTGGCTCATTATATCAGACAAAAGGGGTTTATATAGACTTGATCCTTTTTAATAAACTATAGATTCCAATTATACTTGAATTTCAAACTAAGCTCTCAAACTCACATTTTTTTTTTGGTTCTCGTCAAGAAAAAACTATGCTTAATCCAATGAAACATTCATCATCTTTTTTGCAATATTTTTGTTCTTCTTTTTCACAATATTTTTTATTCATCATTTATTTTTATTATCATTATCCATCGTCTTTTTTCATCATCTTTTTTCATTATCATTTTCCATCGCATTTTTTATTCTTTTTTTTATATATTTTTCAATCGTATTTTTTTCATTATTTTTTCCATCGTTTTTTTTCATTATATTTTCCGTCGTATTTTTTTAATTATATTTTCCATCGTATTTTTTTCATTATATTTTCCATCGTATTTTTTTCATTATATATTCCGTCGTATTTTTTTCATTATATTTTTCATCGCATTTTTTTCATTATATTTTCCATCGCATTTTTTTCACTATATTTTCCATCGTATTTTTTTCATTATATTTTTCATCGCATTTTTTTCATTATATTTTCCATCGTATTTTTTCCATTATATTTTCCGTCGTATTTTTTTCATTATATTTTACATCATTTTTTTTTATTATATTTTTTCATCGTATTCTTACATAATAGTTTTACAGTATTTTTATTATTGTTGTTGCTTCTTCACAGAGAAAACTTTTGTAAAGTCTTCGGCATTTAAATTCTTTTGTTATCTAATTAAATAACAAACAAATTAAAAAAAAGGAAGAATATTTTAAATTGTCTTCTTTATTTTAAAGACAAGCATTTTTTTGATAATTAAATAATAAATTTTATATAGTAAATAAATAATAAAATAAAATAATAAACAAATTAATAAATTACTAATGTTCATGTCTTCTTTATTTAAATTCTATTGTTGTGTAATTGAAATAAACTAAAAAAACAATAATATTAATAATTGAAATAAACTAAAAAAGCAATAATATTAATAATTGAAATAAACTAAAAAAACAATAATATTAATAATTAAAATAAACCAATAAAATAATAACATTAATAATTGTAATAAACTAATTAACAAATTATTAAAAACGATTTTTAATTCTTCACATACTTCACTATTATTATCATCATAATAATAAATTATTTATTCAATTATTTATCCATTCCGATATAACTTGTCATTAAAAATGACATTTTAATTAATTAACACATTGTATATCCAGAGCATGTAAATTTTTTTCTCAAAGTTATTTTTTCAGGCACGTTTGGCTAACAATCAGAGTGACAAATTGATACAAGTATTTAGACAAATCATCTTGTATTCAAGACAACTTATAACGAATCTGAGCTGTACAAGGGCTAAGATATATTGCCTTAGGGCGCGTAAAAATAGAAAAGAATCCTCCGATATATACCGGAACTTTTTTTTATCAACTCTATTCTAGACTCACTTCTCACGTCGCAATGCAATTTTTTCTAATAAAACTCTTCTTGTATTTTCAAGAAATACTAAAAGCCACAAAAACTGCGCCTTTTGTACTTTCTTGCATTTTTTATTAAGAATAATTTTTTATTATTATTTAAATTACTTTCATTCTAAGTGTTGTTAGGTATTCTTGTTGTTGTTAATTTTTCATGTTGTTAGGTATATTTTTAGTTTCGATATTTTTATTATTGCTTTTGTTATTATTGTTTTTTTGTTTTTATTACTATTGTTATTTTTGTTATTAATATTCTGTTGTTATTATTACGCATAAAAAGATTTATATAGAACAATGAAATAATTCGCTAGAATTAGCTAGAAATTTATCTATTTTAGTGAAACTTTTCGCTTTTATAAATTGTTTTTAACGTGTATTGTTATTATTATTATTATAAGTTTTATTAACATTATTATTATTATTAATATTCGTATTAATATTATTACTATTATTATATTATAACTATTATATTATTAATATTCTTATTAATATTAATATTATTACTATTATTATATTATTACTATTATTATTACTATTATTGTTACTATTATTATAACGACAGTTATAAAATAAATATTAAATAATATTTAATATAAATATTAAAATATTCTAAAAATATGTTTTATAAATATATTTTATAAAATATGTTTTTATCAAAAGATGTGTGATCACATTTTTGTTTATTTCAAATTTCAAATCCCGATATTTCGGATTTTCATAGTGCAACAATAACTTTTGGAAGTTTAAAGTGGATCTTGACCGTGACAGATTTACTACTCTAATAAAGAAGGGGTTAATACCACAAACAGACCTAATACCCTTTACGATGGGTCACACACTGCTCTGAGTTTCTTTATTTTTGAAACCAAAATTAGCTTTGAAAGTAATTATCAGGGTGTTAAATTTCCAAAAGGGGTGATAATGACAATCTAAATCTATGAAAAAGAAAATGGAACACATTTATTCAAATCATATAAAATTAGAACTATTTTTAAAAATATTGTCTCTTCACTGTAATTAAAATTTCTTTTCATAATATACAATAGATTTGGAGATAAATTTATTTAGAATAAAATTTTATTTCCACAATTTTTTATTTTAAATTCAGATTGATGAAGCTTTTTTTTATTTATGATTTATTGCATGATTTATTGCATGATTTTTTGGATTTGATTTTCTCATTTATTATTATTTCTGTAATACAGTTAAAAAAAATTGTAGATAATAATATTTTGCTCCAACAGATCGAAATATTCAAATTCATAAAAAAAAAAAAAAAAAAATTGTTAATTTAGTAAAAAATTGCTTAAATGAAAATGTGTTTTAATTTATTAGGATAGGATGATTAATAAATTAAAATAGGTATTGTGTCTTTTATAGTAATAAAGTTCTTTTATAGTAATAAAGTTCTTTTATATTTCTTTTATAATAGCAAACTTCTTTTATAATAACAAACTTCTTTTATAATAATAATAAACTGGCAATGTTTACAATTTCCGTGACTTTTTATGAATGTTTATGATGCTGTATGTTAAGAGCGAAAATTTTGATAAAGCTTGATGCTAAATTTTTCTACTTTATAACCCACACGCAAACTTTGATTAAAATTAACTGCCTTGTAAATATCGATTTAATGCTCGCCTTGATGAATGTTAGGCTAATGTACTCAATTACAGAAATTCGAATTTTTTACTTTTTTGTTTAACTTTTTTATACAAAATATATCTCATTTTTAATATATTTATTTTCTAGTATAGAGATTTCTTAACTCATTTATTTTCTAATATACTCTTTTTTAATATACTTCGTTTTTAATATATTTCGTTTTTAACATATTTCTTTTTTAACATATTTCTTTTTTAATAAATATATCTCTTTTATGACAATAAATCTTATATTCTTTACGCTACTGCTACTTCAAACACTACTGCTTTTTGTATTAAATAATTACATGCTTACGAGAAAGACAAAATTTGTGAAACGCAATTTTTATTTTTAAACGAATAACGTGATTGTTGACCTTAGAATTCTACATTTAAATCAATACAATTTTCGGAAATTGACATTTTAATTTCTAATACTTCATTTTCAATTGTTTTTGGTATACCTTGTTTTCCTACTTTATATTTTAATTTTACTTTACAATTTTTACTTTTATTATTATTTATTTATTATTATTTCACCTTTATTTTTTTCACTTCTTTGTCAATATTTTGAAAATTCCGAACCTAATTTTTATTGTCTTTTCAAACACAAAAAGACGCAAATTGTATTATTCCAAACTGATCACTTCAGCTTTTGTATATCAAATATAAAAATAAATATTATTCCTTGTAACAAAACTTGTGACATAACTTGCGACAAAACTTGTGACAAACCTTTAACAAAACTTGTGACAAAACTTTAACAAAACTTGTGACAAAACTTGTAACAAAACTTTTGACAAAACTTGTAACAAAACTAGTAACAAAACTTGTAAAAAAAACATGTAAAAAACTTGTTACTTAACTTGTAAAAAAAATTGTTACTTAACTTTGTCAAATAAATACCATCCTACGTACATACAATTGAAGAATCGCTTTATTTAATTTTACCAAGTGTTTTCCTTTCACATTCAAATTGAAGATGCTTCACAAAACTGACGGTTCTTCTGTAAATTTTTCCACAATTTGGACAAATTTTGGCATCCTCAGAGTGACGCTGCATATGCATTTTAAGATAATTCTTGCTCTTGGTCTTTAATTTGCAAATGTCGCACTCAAAATGGGTTCTTTTTTCGCATTCTTCTTTAAGATGATTCACTAAGTGCGAACGTCTTTTGAAACGTTTCCCACAGTGCTCACAAGGGTGTTCAATATTTAATGCTGCATAATCAGACAATTGTAAATTATGCTTTTTCATATGTTCAAGAAGAAAACACTTGAATTTCATTTTCTTTTTACAAATCTTGCATTCCCATCTATTTTCTCTGCCACATTCAACTCGACAATGTCTCATTAAGAAACCACTTTTTTTGTACCTTTTTCCACACACTGAGCAAGAATAAGGTTTTCGATTTTTCTTTCCCGAAACTTGAGATTTTTTGGATTTTAAGCTCTTAGAAGTCGTTGGAAACAAAATTATGTTGCTTTTTTCGTCTGCCAAGCAATCCTTTGATTGTGTTTCAGAATCGAGAGGTTTAATTATTTGCTCTGAATGTAGTTCGTTTTGAAACTCAGGATTTTCGAGAATTTTTTCTATTGTGTCACTATCGAGCTCCTTTATTTTCTGCATGTCTTCGAGAGTACAAAAATCATCATCAATATCAGCACGTGGGGAGGAATTTTCTAATTTGATACCTTCTTGTTTTAAATCGATATTTTCTTGATGAACATTATTGTTATTTTCACTAGAAACATTCGAGGCACTTGTTTCAAAGAAACCTGTAATTTTTAAGGCTTCTGCGGCTTTTAGGAAACTTGGAAGTTTGTCCTGAGAAATATTTACGTGTCCTCTGTACATAAAATCTACAGTGGCTGTCAGCTCCTCAAATGAAATGGTCCTGAATGAAAAAATTGGCTCCTCTTTGTACTGCTCGCTAAAGAGTTTTTTAAAATGTTCACTATTTGCGGCGAGAATAACTTTGTGGACTTTCATGTAATTTCCCTCAGCTTCCAATGTACAATCCACCAAGAAATCATTTTCTTTTAACTTGTCGATATTTTGGATTAATATATTCTGGTCAATTTCGCATCTAAAGTGGGCATGTGCATCGTTTTCCATTTTTATTTCTTTGCTATCGTGATTCTGTAAAATAAGAGTTCAAAATGAAATTTTACTACTTATTGGAAATTTTGTTTTGTACATTTGTATTGTATTGTATTCTATTCTATGGTATTGTATTATATTATATTGTATTACTTTTCTAATTTAACATTGAGAATTAATAACAAACATTAATAGACCTACTTTATGTTTCTAAACCAAGAACTCAAGGTTTGAAATCCGACATAACCTATTTCTGTCAAAGCTTGACGATGTATCGCAATATTCGATTTATGAAAGCATTTTAATGCTTAAAGTTTCGTTGATAGTGATAAAGTCAAGTCACTGTTATTTAAAACTACTTAGTAGTAACAACAAATTAAACAAAACAAGAATATGACAGAAATTTGCACTTATTTACGCTGAAGAGCGAATAATTCTAAACAAATCTTAAAAGACTTTCACAGGAAGAGACTTGACGAAAATTTAGGGCGCATTCACAGCGTTCGGAGCTGTGAATGTGTCATTATTTCGTAACGCAATTTCATGATAAAAAAGGGGAAGAACCGAAATAACAAAGTGAAAAAACAAAACAGATTTCGTTGGCTGTGGACGGGACATTACTTTATACAGGAATTTTACCATAAAAAAAGGGGAAGAACCTAAATAACACAGTAAAGAACATTTCGTGAGCTGTGAACGGGACATTATTTTATACATTTTACGATAAAAAAGGGGGAAAAACCGAAATAACGCATAAAAAACAGATTTCGTGGACAATGAACTGGACATTAATTTAATAAAAGAATTTTTTACTACGAAAAAAGGGGTGGAAGAACATTTTTAGGAGTAAAAGGAATCATTGAGTAACCTTTCTAGTTAATGTTTCAGGTTTATACAAATGTTTTTATTAACAGCAACTTTGTTTTACAAAGTTTATAACATTTAAAAAAATGTTTCCATTGAAGTTTATAAAAAATTTAAATTAAATATTTGCAATTAAAAAATAAGAAAATAAATGGATATTGTGATACGCTTTGTAGAAAGGGACTCTTATTACTTCGTGAAAGGGACATGATTTTGAATGTAGGTTATGTTTGATGACGCATTTAACTTATTTAATGATTTCCTTTAAATTATTTAGAGGAAAAAACAGTTTTCCATGATAGTATATGCACTAGACGTTTGAGAAAAACTCTTTTTGATTACAAACAATTAAAAACATAGCTTTTATCAAGTTAGAACTACCATTAAACATAACCTATTTTTAAAATTCAAAATTGACAAATTATTGTTTTAATAATTCAAAATTATTGACAAATTTCTTATTTTATAAATGAAATACATTTTACAGAAGACAACGCATTCATTTTTCAAAAAGATCTTGCCTATGTAACATTTTCTAACACAAAAGTCAGGTCGTAAATGTCATCTTTTTTACGTTCTGCATTGCTGGAAATCGTTATCCAGTTTCCCACTGGAGAAAACTGATTACATTCGATTTTTCATTCTTCATCTTTATCGTTTATCGAAAAAGAATTTGGAAAATTTAAATAAAAGTCATTCGATTTAAATATTCTTCTGTGAAAGTAAAATGAATTTATTTGTAAAATAAGCAAATTTCAAGAAAAAAAGTTTTCAAAATTCAAGAATGAATTTTGTTTAGTCAAAATTGAATTTCAGTTTCAAAAATTGAATTTTAGTTCCAAAAATTGATTTGAATTTGTCAAAAATAAAGCCTTATTTGTAAAAAGTGAATTTTAATATATTTGTAAACTGAATTTTATAATTTATTGAACCTAAGATTAATTTTTAATAATTTCTATGAAAATGAAAATAAAATAAATTAACCAATTTACTGAAATTAATCATTTTAGTAAATGGATTCTTATTTTAGCAAATGTTTAGAATATTTATTGAAGACGTTTAAATAGGTATACTTGTAATTGAACTTCAGGTAACAAACTTATTAAACAATTAGCAAAAGTTTCTAGTATATCTCGCAGAGAATTCTGAATTAAATTTACTAAACTGGAGGAATGTTTAGAGAGTTCTCTCTGAACTGTAAATTCAGACACATTTTCATCCCCCACATTTCATGTTGGATCTTCTGAACTAGGCGCCTCAAATTTATGTGAAAAGCGTTATGCTATCGCATTGTTCTCCGCTCTAGCGATTTTCAGAAATATTGTCTCTGAAAATTTCAATCACAGTTGAAATACCATTTTCAAAAAGCAATTATAAATTTGAAATTGTAATATTTCGTCAAATAATGCTCAAGAAATCTTAACGGGCATGAAAAAGTTTCATTTAATGTATTAAATATGTTTAATTTATGTATTATATATGTTTAATTTATGTATTAAATATGTTTAATTTATGTATTAAATATGTTTAATTTATGCATTAAATATGTTTAATTTATGCATTAAACAATATTTTATTGTAATATTTGCAAAAAATGTACAAAATCGCTTATTATGTTTGTATTTCAAAATATGTCAAACACGCAATTTTTTTCAAAAATTTAGTACAAAATAGCGTCAAAGTAATGTGTGGTAATTTATTGAAGGAAGGACTCAACATGAACTTAATTTACTATTACAATTACGAATTTTTCTATGGTCGTCAAAAATTAATTCTTAAGAATCACATTTAAAAAACGAGGCAACTAGTTGTGGTTTAATCTAGTTTTAAAAAACAAAATATTTTTGAACAGTAACTAAAGTTTAAATCACTTGAGTTCAGAAACAGTTTCTGTTCTGAAAAGAATAGTTACAAGAAAATCGAATTACAACAGGTCTTATTGAATAAAACACTGTATACATTTTTAACTATGGCTTTCCAATAAATATTAACCCTATCAAATACTGCTTTTTTGTATTAATAACACGTGTACTTAAGATCTATGTCTATCTATGTACTTAAGATGTTAATTTAATCGTACTTTTGGATTTAACATATTTTATATATCACATTTTGATTTTTGGTGATTTGAATTCTTTAACTGATACAATTATCTTGCAGTGGTACAAATACATTTAGTACAACTACACTTCGTATAATTACACTTCGTACAATTATACTTCGTACAATTACACTTCGTACAATTACACTTCTTGCACTAGTGAAATTACTCTTCTTGCACTAGTGAAATTACTCTTCTTGCATTAGTACAATTACACTTCTCGCACTAATACGATTACAATTCCTAAACTATTTGATATTTTTTTCGAGCCAAAAAATTTGCCATACCCTTTCAATTATTTCCTTACTGCGTTTTCATAAAATAACGTTTGAAATTACTTTTCTTGCTCACGTTGCACGGAGATTTTATACAATTTTGCTATACAGAGCTCCGCTATCTACGCTTTGCTTAACGAATTCAATGTTATGAGTTTTCAGATGACTTGCAACATTGCAGGAATATTTCATCTTCTTTTGACAAATGTTGCACTGATAATTGAACCTCGGGCTCCACTTTCGTTTTCTGCCTTTTCGAACTGCAGCATTTTGAAATTGAGAATTAGTCGCACCTTTAGGACAATAATTCAAATCCTTTCTATTTTCTTCTGGAATCTCGAAAAACGGCGACTTCGATTGCGTGATATTTTCCGTAGAAATCGGATTTTCGATAATTTGCTGAAGTGTCTCGTCGTCAAGTTCCGTCAATTGTTGAACAAGTTCCGAACTGATTAAGTAATCCGAGAGATCATTATTAGTGTTCTCAAGATCGGCTTCAAATCGAGGAACCAGTTGTTCTTGAGTTTCTTCACGAAAATCCGAGCCAGGAACTTTTTCTTCGAGTCCGGATCTCATCGAATTTTCACCCTCGGAAGCTGCACTAAAAACGATAGAAAGCTTCAAAAACTCTTTTCGTTAAAAAAACATTTGTTTTTAATATTGTTTTTAAATTTTTTACTGTTTTTAAATATTGTTAATAAGCTCTTTCGTTAAAAAATATTGTTAAAAGGTTCTTTTGTTACAAAAATGTTAAAAAACTAGTTCGTTAAAAAAATATTGTTAAAAGGTTCTTTTGTTACAAAAATATTGTTAAAAAACTAGTTCGTTAAAAAAATATTGTTAAAAGGCTCCTTAGTTACAAAAATATTGTTAAAAACTCCTTCGTTAAAAAAATATTGTTAAAAGGCTCTTTTGTTATAAAAATATACCTGGAGACATTTTTATAGAGATTGTATTGTACTTGGTTGCGTGACTGATCTGCGTGGTTTCCCGAATTATTGAAAGATGCATTTGGTTGAATGTTTCTAACAAAATTGTGAGATGTTTCATTGACAAAATTTGTGACTCCCATCGCCGAAACAAGCTGCTCCTGTTCAGTCAAGTCAATTAATTCGCAGCTATCTTCAGCTGTTTTTGACTTGTTTGGACTTTGGGAAGCCTCGCTGTAAGAAAAATAATGCAAAGAATTATAAAATAAACAAAATTTGTTTTTATGAACGAAATTCGTCTTTTATAAACTAAGTTTTTTACAAACGAAGTTTTTTTACAAACTAATTTTGTTACAAACTAATTTTTTATAAACGAATTTTTTTATAAACGAAGTTTTTTATAAACGAAGTTTTTCCATAAACAAAGTTTTTTATAAAGATTATAAACGAAAAAATATTTTTGCTAAAAGTAATCTTTCTTTTTAAATTTTCAATATTTATTACCTGGAGCAGATATCTTCGGACATGGAGAAATATGTGGAGTCTTCAGGCACTTCGTTCGCGGAACTCGGTGTTTCACTGCATTGATCCGATTCTGGTGGTTTGTAAGAATTTTGAACTTCAAGTGCATAAGAATTACTATTTTGATTTTGAGGAGAAAAGCTCGATTTTCTATTTTCGCAGAATCCTTTAATTTGAAAGGCATTAGCAACCTTGAGAAATATGTCCAAACGATCTTTGGAGATGTCAACTTCTCCAGTGTACATGAAATTAATCATGGCTTTGAGTTCCGTGAACGTGAGGTTTTGAAAAGTGAGCAAAGTCATTTTATCATCGTATTCTTTTAATAAATTATTGAAATATGAACTACACGCTGATAATATTAATTTATGGGCCTTGATGCTCTGCCCCTCAGCTTCTAAAGTACAGTCGAAAAATCTGCACGAATCCCGTAACTCTTTCATACTCTGAAATAACGTCGTTTGATGCGTCTTGCATTTCAAAAGAAACTGCTGATCTTCCTCCATTCTGAATTGTTCCCAAATTCTCTTGTAGTTCTTGCAATTATTTTCAAATTTCTATTTACATTCTCTAAATTCGTCGTTCCTTTTCTACAAAAAATGTCACTTTTGTATTTTGGGAGTTTTATTTTGTACGTAGAAATTGTAATTCAATGTATGATAAATATGTGTATAAATAAATACAATGTGTAGTATCTTAACAGAGCAGCAGAAATGTAGAAGTCATTTTACAGGACTGAACTGATTTTGATGACAATAACAAACTCGAGAACCATAACCTCTATTTTCACTCAATAACAAAAGAATTGATTATCAATTGATTATAAATGTTTTAAATAACGAGTGTTAAACAAAAGAGCTTCTACCGTTTGACTATGAACTACCAGTAAGTAAATAACAAAACAATGGTAAACAGAAAATTTATTTTAATAGTATTCAAATGTTTTAAGTCAATTAAATAAGAATTGTTATTTTTGGGATCGATGTTAAAATCTGATTATCAACTGATTATAAAAACTGAAAAGAGTACATTGTATTTATTAAAACTAATTATAGAGAAGAACCAAGAAGAACTTTGTTTTTTTGAATTTTTAAAAAACAACAAAAAGGCGAACCTATTTTAAATATTGATAACAAGAGAAACTTGCTTTTTCTTCTTTCTTCTAACTTGTGTATCTTCTGTTGTCAATTCAAATAAAATAGAGCAATTTGTTTAATATCACACAAACAAATGTAATAAATTAAATCTTTAATTTGTTTACAATCGGTATGCAAATTTTGTGTTTTCTTTAAGCGGAATGTCAAAATTTTATGTAAAACCAGTGATGGATAGTCAAGAATGTTTACGTATGTTACGTACCCTCGGACATTAAAGCTCCATTCACATTTTTTATTCAAGTTGAACTTGTCCAACTCGCAGAGATTTGCCAATAAGAACGTAGCGCGGAAAATATAAAAAAGGAAATAAAAAATTGATTGTAATTTAATATTACGATTAATTAATATTAATTGTAAATTAATATTACGATTAATTAATATTAATTGTAATTTAATAATTACAATTATTTTTTTATTTCAATACATGTATTATAAAATTATTATAAAAAGGAATTCATAATTAAATATTTTATTAAAATGGCATTAAATTGTGTTCAATTTAAAAAAAAACACAAATTTACAATTAGTAAAATGATTTATTTGTACGTTTATTGTAAACCCAACAAAGCAGATTTTTTTCTAAAGTATTTTATGATGACAAGATATATAACTACTGCAGCGCAACATTTATTTCTAGTTTTTTAATCCAAAATTTATTATTTAAATTATTTTATTTTATAATTTAAATTAAAATTATTAATTGCAAAAGAAATAGTTCTAGAAGTATTAAAAAATGCTTCTTTTTCAAAAAATACTAAAAAAAATGTTTCGTATTAGACAATATCAAATTACAATATACATGTTTGAAAATGTATGCAACTATAATTTCGCATGCATTACATTTTATGCAATATTCTGTATACAGTAATTTTATACAGTATTTTTATACAGTATTTTTATGCAGTATTTTTTATACAGTATTTTTTATACAACACAACATTTTTCGATTTTAATCGACAAAAGACAAGGATCCGAAATTAACTTCAAGTTATTACAAAACGCATTTACAATGCTTTGAAGATTTGTAATACATACTTTGAACATTTACAACATTTTGAACATTTATAATACTTTGACAATATGTAATATTCCAATTCTATATTTTAAAAATACTTTCTTATTATGAATAATAAGGCTGACTTGTAATAAGACATTTAAACGCATTTTCAAGTAAATTGACTGTTTTTAACTTATTTCCAAAACTTCTTGACGTACTCGATTATCTAAACTTTTAGATGACTTTATTTTTGCTGATTTCGTGTTCTTAAAAATCATGTTTTTCAAAATGACGTATCAGATTCTGCTTATACCTGTACTTGGCTTTGCAAATATCACATTCAAAAAAAGGGTTTCTCTTACCATTTCGTGATTTCCAAGTTTTAGCTGTCGCTGATGACTTTTTGGTATTATTTTCTAACATCAAGCTTTCACTTATTTGTAATCCATTTTTTGCATGTGTTTTCATATGTCTAATAAAGCTAAACTTGACTTTAAATCTTCTTTTGCAAATGACACAGAAATTTTCTTCTCTTTTATACAAATTTCTAATATGACCTTTTAAAGTTAGAATATTTTTGTATACTTTGCCACAATGTTGGCAACGACAAGTCTTTTTGCCGCAGACATAAGCAGTATGGTGTGACAAGCTACGCCTATTTTTGAAAGTATTTGAACATCTTGGACAAGAAACACGACTTTCGAAACATTTCAATTCCAAATCATCTTTTTTCTCAATCTGCGAAGAATTAATTTTTTCCTTGTGTTCTTTTTTTAGTTGCGCTTCATTTTTCGAAACCTGGCGATTTCCATTACTGTTCCTTTGTAACTGCGATTTATTATGCGTTCTAAGGTGAATATCTAAATTATGTTTATACATGATCTTTTTCTGGCAAATTGGACATTGATATTCTCTTCCACAATAAAACTTAAGATGTCTTTTTAAAGAACTGTAAGTTGTGTAGCTACTCTTACACTGAGGACAAGAAAAAATATGCATTTTTAAATCATTTTGAGCAGAAACATTTCCACATTTTGAGGTTTTCAAAGTTTCGGGATCAGCAATTATTTTATGTTCTTTTTCTTTAACTTCTAAAGCTGGTTTTAGTTTTGTGGAATTTTCTGCAGGCTCTTCGCAAATGAATTTAAGTAACTCGACATCAATGTCTGACATTTGTGACATCGAATTGTCTAAAAAATCAGGTTCTAAAAGATCTGGTTCTTTTAACTGAGGCTGTTGAGTACCGTCCCTAGAATCAAAGTCGCTTGTCAATTTAATATAATAAATCCTATTCATTATAATATTCAATTTAATTACAATTTTATTTTAATTATTAACGTAATAATTATTATTTTATTTTCATTTTAATTATTAACGTAATAATTATTATTTTATTTTCATTTTAATTATTAACGTAATTATTTCAAAGAAGATAAGAAATCGAAATCCATTTCTTAAATTTCTTATTTGGAGTTTGCAAATCATTTCTGTAAAAGAGGAGAAAAATTGATTTTCTTTTCAAATTGGTATTTTAGTAGTTTTTAGGATTTTAGTAATCTTTAGTATTCTAGTAGTTTTTAATATTTTAGTAGTCATTAGTATTTTAATAGTTTTTAGGATTTTAGTAGTTTTTACCTGGAAGAGTAAATCTGGCGACTATTTTCTTGTATTTCATTAACGACGTTATCTAAAAGATAATCTTGCGTAGAAATGTTAGAGGCGTTTAAAAGCCCGGAATTTGATTGTTCCAGGCTACTAGAAACGTTAGTTGAGTTACCAAGATTGCGCGAGTCATTAATAACATTAATAACATGACCATCAGGAACTTTTAACTCTGGGACAAGCTGCTCCTGTCTCTTTGCACCAGCGCCTTTATGTTGCCATTCCTCAAGTCTTTTTCTCTTCCGTGTGTCCTCAATCTCGACAAGTTCTCTGCAAATCAATAAAAAAAATTACATGAGAGCTGAAAACTCAATTTAAATTACAAATTTATTAAATTCAAATCACAAATTTATTAAATTCAAATTATAAATTGACTAAATTGAAATTACAAATTGACTAAATTGAAATTACAAATTGACTAAATTGAAATTACAAATTAACTATATTGAAATTACAAATTTATGAAATTCAACTTATAAATTATTAAATTCAAATTATAAATTTACTAAATTCAAATTACAAATTTACTAAATTCAATTTACAAATTTATGAAATTCAATTTACAACATTATTTAATTTAAACTACAAGTCTATTAAAATAATGAAAACTTTGTTTTATTTTAAATTTATACCTGGAGAAAATAGTTTTAGACACAAAATGAGCAATGGAATTTTCGGGCAGATCGTGCACGGAATTCGAAGCTCTTCCGTACTCCTCCAATTCTGGAGGTTCAGAAGTGTCCTTTTCGAAAAAACCTTTGATTTTTAAAGCTTTTGCAGCCTTTAGAAATTCGCCTAATTGGTTGTTGGTGACATTCACTTCTCCTTTGTATAAATATTCAACCGTCTTTTTTAGTATTTTAAAATTTATGTCATTGAATGTGAAGAGCATGTCCTTATCACGATGTTCGCTGAAGAGGTTATTGAAGTATAAACTGCTCGCGGAAAGAATTACTCTATGAGCCTTTAAGTATTTTCCTTCAGCTGTCAACGTGCAATCTACAAAGACACTAGACTCTCTTAATCTGTCGATGTCATTTATTAACGTTGCTTTATAAGTTCTAGATTGAACGAAGAACTCTTGATTGACTTCCATATTGAATTTTCTTTTTCTAATTTAACCTTTCTTTTCGATGAAGTTCTTTTCACTCCATCGTATTCCGCAAATTGAAATGATCTGGAAAAATATAATAACGTAGTTATTAACTATTCGAATAAAGGAACAGAGATTTAAAATCAAAGGAAAAGCTTTTTTTACAGAAATTCAATGTACTTTCAATTTTCTGAAAATTCTTATACGTGTTTAGAACCATTATATTTACAACAAAATGCATAACCTCTAATTTTTGCATACTTTTAAGAACTAGAAATGCTGTAATTTTTTGAGAACTCTTGGGTGAGAATGAACTGAGAACAATTGTTTTAAATGCAATACGTCTACACAAATAAATTGTCAACAAATTCGTATATTTACATTGAGTTTCACGAAAATCAAGAATAAGAACGAAAATGCACAACTTGTTGCTCAAATTTCTCTCAAACTGTGATAACATTCGAAGGGACTGCTCATTAGTAATAAGATAATTAGAACTAATCAGAAGCCAATAGAATTAGTTCTAATTACAACTGTTAAAAATACAGCACAAAATACATGATAAATACACAAAATTCCGTTAATTATTTGTTTACTTTTTGCACAACTTGTACAGACAAAAAAAGTATATTTCAAGGGCAGGGAAACTGTACGTAATTTTCATATCCAGGGTTGGGAACATAATATATGGAAAAATTCACTTTAAGGTAGTTTCACATGAATGAGTCAAGCGCAAAAAATTTAATAATCAGGGTATTCCCAGATAAATCCAGCGAAGAAGGTATCGATATATATCGATAGTGACCCCACGAGTTTATCAAAAAGTAGCACGAACTCTGATTGGCCGCGTTCATTGCCCGCGTAAATTTAAATTGCACTACTTGCTTTTCTTTGAACTTCACATAAAGTGTTATTATATTAAACCTTTATTGTTTGTTACAGCATTATATTTTCCACAATCGGACTTTAGCCTCAGAATACCATACTTGGCGGAAAACGTAAATGGATTGAACTCTGATATAAAATTAATTACAGTCCGAGCTCTTAAAAATGATTCAACAACTCCAAAGGATCCCAAATTTCAAATTGTGTCAGTACGAGAAAAAATCGCATCACTCGATCCTGTAAATGGGACTGTTATTCTTCACACATTGCCGAAAGGAGGTACAATTTTTTCTTACTTAAATCTGTGCATTATAAACAAAAAAATTGTGTGCAAAAAATTATCTGCTTCCTTTCAGTGAAACATAACCTAAAAGTTTGCTGCTTCAGGGCATTCAGAACAGATTTTTAACAAGGAAATACTTACTAATAATGATTTTCAAAACATAATTACATTTTCAAAATATAATTACGTTTTCAAAACATAATTACGTTTTCAAATAAGTATGAATAATTACTTTTAACTGCTTTTCCAAAACAGGAAATTCGAGTGTTATTATCATTCAAGGAAGAGAAAGAAACGGTGAAATTTCGTCTTTGGAGATCAAAGTAAAACCGATTCGAATTGAAAATGGGGGAATTAATTGCACCGACTATTTAGAGGTAATAAAAATTTAAACAAAGAGGATTTTAAAATTGTTTATATTTACTTTTGAAAAAGCGTGCCACTAAAGATCCTCCTTTACTTATTTTAATAAAGTAAAGGACTCATTTACTTTTAATAAAGTGAAGAATTCATTTACTTTTCATAAAGTAAAGGATTTACTTTTAATAAAGCACTTTGTTTCGAAAAGAAATGAAACAGCAAATTTATTTTTAACAGGATATGTGTTTCTGGCAAGAGACCAAGTACAGAATTTATGAAAATCAGCCAATTACTATGCTTGGTATCCTAGGGCCTGATATATACAAAAATATTTGTTCCAATTTTCATGTAACACGCTATGAATTGCTAAACGGTAAGACAATAAATTCCCATCAATTTCAAAAAGGTAATCATTAAAATTTAAAGATATTTATATTCTGCTCTTTGCATTTTTAAAGGAACACAATTTTTTCACGTGGAAGGAAATGAAATTTTCTCGAACGAGTCTCTGGATCGGGACTCGAAAGACACTGTCAGAGGCACAGGAGCTCACGTGGACGTACAAATTCGATGTGTGATTTGGGAAAGACAGACCGGATTCCAACACGCTATTGAAAAAACCATTGGAATCGACATCCTGGATCAGGACGACAATCCTCCGGTCGACCAACTCAAAGGCAATCTTGAAATTCAACTGGCAGATTTCACTCTAGTAAGGCGAACAGCAATTTATTTTTAAACAAAATACTTATTTTTGAAATTTCCATGTAGACAGGTTGCTAGTCTTTTTCACCAAGGCTGAAAAAAGGCAAAGAAAAATAAGGAGTACTCTTTTACTTTCACTTTGTTTCCAAAAGAGATGAAACAGCAAATTTATTTTTGACAGGATGCAGGATAAAACGGAGATGAAACAAAAACAAAACAAAGATGAGGCAAAAATGAAACAAAGATGAAGCAAAAATGAAACAAAGATGAAGCAGAAATAAAACAAAGCCAAAACAAAAATGAAACAAAGAAAAAACAAAAATAATACAATCTTTTATGTCTTTAAACAAATTATTTTGTAATTAATTTCGTTAATTTTCTACAATTGGGTCTTTTATAAAAAATGTTTGTGAAAGAAATGTTCGTACAAAAAAGGTTTGTGAAAAAGTGTTTGCGAAAAAAATATTCCGCGCAATATTGATTGACAATTAGTAAAAAAAAAGAGTTGAATAATGTTAAATAAATTTGAATAAAGCTTAAGAAAGTTGAATAATGTTGAATAATGCTGAATAAAGTTGAATAAAGCTTAAAAAAGTTGAATAATGTTGAAAAATGTTGAATAAAGTTTAATAATGTTAAATAAAGTTTAATAATGTTGAATATAGTTGAATAATGTTGAATAAAGTTGGATAAAGTTGAATAAAGTTGGATAAAGTTAAATAAACGAGAAATTAAAAGGTGATAAAGTGGCAACAATAAAATTGAGCGACTAAATAAATAAGGTGCTCTAAATTTGATTAAACAAGTCGATGATTTGAAGTAGACGAACTTAATCAAAGCGACATTGTATGCATAATTAAAGCATTGTATTATAGACTGTTTTAAGAATAGAGAAACGAGGGGAACGAGAATTATAAAGAAACTAAAGAGCGAAAAAATGAGCATAAAAAAGAGAAAAGGCTCGAGGGCCTGATCCTGATTAAACCCTAGGCTTTTTATAATCTCTCTTTTTCTCGATTTCCCTTGCTTCTTCGCACAACTGTCAAGTAGAAAAGTGACGAGCACGAGTAAAAATACCGGAATTTTGAGGAAATAGGAAAAAACCAAAGATCTATTCTAGTACTTCTCACATCATGTCTCGTCTTTCCGTCGAAAAGAGATTTTGCGTCCCCTCTCGTTTTTTTCACACTTTCAAGAAAACGTCGATTCATGACCGGAATTTAAAAAATCCTGTGTGTATTTTCAGTCGTTATTTTTAGAATCGAAAATAATAAATAATAATTAATAAAAGTAATGAATAATTAATAAAAGTAATAAATAATTTATACAAAAGTAATAAAAAAATATTGGTTGCAAAATTAAGTAATTACAATTAAATATCTATAGCTAGTAAAATTGCAATAAATTTCATTTTTAATTAATTTTTTGATTTGTTAATCAGGGCGACAGACTAGACAAAAACGAGCTGATGGTGAAAGATGCGGATGCGATAAGCAGCAATCGATATTCAGTCCAAATTTTGGGGGATATTCACAACGCCTTCAACATTACATATGACACTCTAGCTGTTGAAGTTGGTCCAGAAATACCGCCATCAACAGTCATTTACACAAGTAAAAAATCAAATCAATCATCACTAGTAAAAAATCAAATGAATAATCAATAGTAAAATATAAAATGAATCATCATTGGTAAAAAATCAAATGAATTATTAATAGTAAAAAATAAAATGAATCATAATTGTTAAAACAATCAAATGAATAATCAATAGTA
>WNHD01002135.1:28037-39278 GCA_011057455.1 Ganaspis sp. Gsp50
AATTAATTTGTAATTCTTATATATCTTTATTTTCTTTTGCAGCGTCAAATGCATCTTGTGGTCCAACATGTCTTATTGGGGTCGTAGGATCCAGCTTCTTTGTTTTGTTGATTATTGTTGGATCCTTTGTAACCTGGAGGTACAGGTAGCTAGATTTATTTCTCTTTAAACACTATTTTTTTTATTAATAATAATTTTTTTTGGACTTAAGACTCTTGGGTTTTTAGAATTCTTGATCATTGTTTTGAAATTCATTTTCGAATAATAGTTCGCAAAAGAATAGAAACAAAATAAATATAGTTTTCAGAGTAGTAAATACAAATCGTTTTTAGAATAAAAACAAATAGTTTTTAGAATAATAAAAACAAATAGATTTTAGAATCATAAAAACAAATAGATTTTAGAATAATAAAAACAAATAGTTTTCAGAATAATAAAGAAGAATTAGAATATTAATCAGAATAACAATTAGCATAATCGGAATAATATTTAGAATAATAATCAGGATAATATTTAGAATAATAATCGTAATAATATTTTTAGAATAATAATCGGAATAATATTTTTAGAATAATAATCGTAATAATATTTTTAGAATAATAATCGGAATAATATTTAGAATACTAATCAGAATAATATTTAGAATAATAATCAGAATAATATTTAGAATAATAATCGAAAAAATATTTTTAGAATAATCAGAATAATATTTAGAATACTAATCAGAATAATATTTAGAATAATAATCAGAATAATATTTAGAATAATAATCGAAATAATATTTTTAGAATAATCAGAATAATATTTAGAATAATAATCACGATAATATGAATGATAAGAAAGATAATCTAATTTTCAATTCCAATTTCCTAATTGCACGTGTGATTAAAAATGAGTCAAACTTTCTTTCCTGAAAGTTTTGTGTGACAAAAAAAGGGGGTTATTTTTCTTTGTTGATAAAAACAAAAATCGTGTGTGATTGATCTGTATAAATAAACGTACGGGTCAAGACGCACTTGCCGAAAGATCACAATCAACTTGTATCGATCCTCGTTCCCTTCGAAAAGGTCGTGGATATACGAAACGACCTTTGGTAATAAAAAAAGTTTTTTCCACGGACGTGGGTCGAAACAAAAGGGGTGAAATATCGCGCAAACTCTATACCCACTATCAAGTAATTTGATTTTAAAGAGCTTTTCTTTCAAGTTTTTCTTTGTGTATTTAACATTTTTACCAATTAGTTACTCATCTTTCCCAATGTGGATAAAAAAATGTATAATCTATCCCAATGTCAAAAAGTTTTTTAAATTTTTAAACAATTTGAAAATAAAAGTATTTTTACAAATTTAAAATTAAAGTGTTTTGGAACAATTTTAATATTAAAGTATTTTGAACTATTTGAAAACTAATGTATTTTGAACTATTTGAAAACTAATGTATTTTGAACTATTTTAAAACTATTGTATTTTGAACTATTTTAAAACTAAAGTATTTTTAAACAATTTTAAAGGTGAAGTGTTTTGGACACTTTTAAAATTAAAGTACTTTTCAACAATTTTAGAATTAAAGTTTTTTTTAGGGAAAAAGACATGAGGATGTGAAAGTATGAAAGAAATGAAAAATATAATTGCTAATTAGTTCATCAAGATGTATTGAGGCTTAGTTTTTATTCAGTTCTATTTTCAGATGAAGGTTTGGTTCATTGAAATTTTAATCAGCTTAAAACATTCCACTTGTCCTTTCAGACTTATCACTGAAAAATAAAAAATATCATTATTAAACACGGAAGAAGAATTTAAAAGAATTTAATTAAAATTAAGGAATTTAAAACGAAATTTTTGTATTGTGTAATTAGAATTGTAATTTGTGTTCTTGCAATTTAGAGGAGAGATAATTTTAAAATAATATAAACAATTTGATGAATTGTACAAAAAAAAATATAAAAATATAAAAAGCAAAAAATAATATAACAAAATTTGTATATGAAGAAGTAGAAAGAAAAATTTAGGAAAATCATTAGTGTGATAATCATCAATTTTTCATAATTATAGTTATCATAATTTATAACATAATTTCTATTTATAATATAATTTTCATTCGTTTATTTTTATTTACAATGTAATTTTTGTGTAATACAATTATTATTTACAATGCATTTTTTGTTTTTAATACAATTTTTATTTATAATGCAATTTTTGTTTTTAATACAACTTTTATTTATAATGCAATTTTTGTTTATAATACAATTTTTATTTATAATGTAATTTTTGTTTTTGATACAATTTTTATTTATAATGCATTTTTTATTTTTAATACAAAATTGTGTGAATAAAAATGTATTTATAATGCAATTTTTGTTTATAATACAATTTAAATAATTATGCAATTTTTGTTTTTGATACAATTTTTATTTATAATGTAATTTTTGTTTTTAATACAAAATTGTATAAATAAAAATTTATTTATAATGCAATTTTTGTTTTTAATACAAAATTATATAAATAAAAATTTATTTGCAATGCAATTTTTGTTTTTAATACAATTTTGATTTACAATATAATTTTTATTCACAGTTATATAAATAAATATAATTTATAATCGCACTGTAAATAATAATTCATAATTACAGTGCCATAAAATAATGTTTAATTTCTTACAGGATGGCTTTAAAAGGATCTCGTCGTGACTGCAAACACAGACGAGGAAATGGAGCAAACGGTTTAGGAATTTTACCCTCAGATTACATCGACAGAGGAGATGGTCTTCTGATCGGTCTTGATTCTTTCACTGGTGTAAATCGATCTCTTCTGCTTCCCAAAAGTTCACCTGTAAGTTGCAAACAATTATTTAAATCTTGACAATATTATTATTTAAATTCTTAAATATTAAACATATTATTAAATAAATATTCATAATCCTACAATTTCATGTAATTTCCATTCTCTAATTTACGTAATTTAATTCTGTAATTTCCATTCTCTAATTCACGTAATTTAATTCTATAATTTAAATTCTCTAATTCACGTAATTTAATTCTATAATTTACATTCTCTAATTAACGTAATTTAATTCTATAATTTACATTCTCTAATTCACGTTTTCTAATTAATCGGCATTTTCTTTCTTTTATTAAATAAACAATGTTTCCTTTATGAGGAATCAGAAACAAATGAAATTTATTTTGATTAATAAATGAAAATTTTAATTAATAAATGAAATTTACATTTTTAGGTTTGCTGAATCTTTTATGAATCTCGATGATGATAGTTTCCTATTTCGAAAAGGGAAGTTAATAGCTTTTGAACAAAGTTTTGGGAGAAATTTGTACCTAAAGACATTATCAGTAAAATCTTCTTGCACATTATTGCACTCTACTGTAATATCAGAAACTTGACTCTTGTACTTTATCTAAAACAAACAACTAAATTGCTTTCCATTATCGTGTTTCGCACAACAAATGTTTGGAGAGTAACAGTCTTGAATTATACATTTACCTAATCATTCTGCACTGAATTTCTAAGTTAAATTCACAAAATTAGTAGCTCACTGTTAAATTAACTCCAAGCAGTGACTTTTTTAACTGACTTATTCACTGCGGATTTTAATTAAAACTTTTATTTTCCCCAGGACGGAAATTCACTTCATTTTTTTATCTCCATTTTTTAAGACAATAAGATTTGCAGTTTTTAATGATGACTGAAGAATTGTCTAAGTTGATCTAAATTAATCTAAATTAATCTAGATTAATCTAAATCTAAATTAATCTAAACTAATCTAGAAATGCAAATCAGGCGGTTTCTTTTATTTCAATTTTTATTATTTCGAGTTGTGTATGTTTTGCTTTTACGAACTTACGAATTTACGAATGTTACTTTTGTTTTGATTAATTAATCAAAACAAAAGTAACATTCTTGTTGCATTTTTGTTTCTTTTAAAATAAAATCCGATGTAAATATTTTTGCCTACAATTTTTATTGTAAAATTTTGTAAATAAAATAAATTTCCAAAAGTTCTTTGAGATAAAAATTCGAAAGAAAAAGGAAGTACAAAAAAGAGGTACAAAAAAGAAGTACAAAAAAGAAGTAAAGAAAAGAAGTAGAGAAAATAAGTAGAAAAACAATGTTTCCCTGTGAGGAAGCAAAAAGAAGTGTAAAAAAGAAGTAGAGAAAATAAGTAGAAAAAAGAAGTAGAAAAAAGCAGAAAAAAAGTAGAAAAAAGTTCTCAATTATAATCTTCTTTTCTAATTTTAATTTAAACCGACTTCAACTTCGTCTTTATTCAAATCGTCCAGAAGTTTTCAATTGCAAAAATTTGAAGAAATATTGAAGCATTCTTTGATAATTGAATCTCAAGGGTTTTAAGTAATCACGGAATTAATGAAAACATATTTTATGTTTTCATTAACCCTCTTTTGGAGCAAAGATTATGATCTTGTTTCTTATATAGATGAAAATGTTTAATTCACTAAATGTGGAAGCTATTTTTCAAGGTCGGGAGACATTTGTCATTCAGTACGGAAGAGATAAAACTATTTCCTGCGAGTGTCTCTACCTTCTCGAGTTCTCGAATATACAATGCAACTGCACGAGATTGGCATGATAAGAATTCTTGCATAATTCACCCTGCAATAGGCGCTACACTTCTGGCTTCTATGTAGCCTGAAATCTCCGGAAATTGTCTCAGAAGTAGTTTACGACGCACGGATAAGCTGACCAGTCCTATGCTAAAATGAAAATCGATCCAAATTATACAATATAGAATTTTACGGGAGACTTTCGCTGAAGTTCTTTGTGTAAAGACGTTTGTTGAATTTCTAATACGTGTCATTTTAATTTTTCTTGACAATCATTGTGTCTAAGGTTTATTTCGAAAGTTTTGTATTACTTTGGGAAATATTCTATTTTGATGATAGAAGATTTAATTTACGTTTGTAGATTTTATTTATTTTTGAAGATGCAAATTAAATCATGATTTAATTTGTCTTTGAAGATGGTTTAATTTATTTTTGAAGAAGATTGAATTTATTTTTGAAGAAGATTGAATTTACTTTTGAAGAAGATTTAATTTATTTTTGAAGAAGATTTAATTTATCTTTGAAGTAGATTCAATTTATCTTGAAAGAAGGTTCAATTTTTCTTATTAGAAGATTCAATTTATTTTTGAAGAAGATTCAATTTGTCTTAAAAGAGGATTCAAATTATTTTAAAAGAAGATTCAATTTATTTTTGAAGAAGATTCAATTTATATTTGAAGAGGATTCAATTTATTTTAAAAGAAGATTCAATTTATATTTGAAGAAGATTCAATTTATTTTAAAAGAAGGTTCAATTTATTTTAAAAGAAGATTCAATTTATATTTGAAGAAGATTCAATTTATTTTAAAAGAAGATTCAATTTATTTTTTGAAGAAGATTGAATTTATCTTAAAAGAGGATTCACATTATTTTAGAAGATTCAATTTAGTTTAAAAGAGGATTCAATTCACTTACGAAAAGTTGTTTCTACTCAAAAAATATTGTTTTTAATAAAAGAAAATTGTCTTTGCCCAAAAGAAAAATTATATTTACGAAAAATTGTTTTTAGCTAAAAAGAAAATTGTATTTATTTGCGAAAAATTGTTTTTGCTATAGAAAGAAAATTGTATTTATTTACAAAAAATTGTTTTTAGCTAGAAAGAAAATTATATTTATTTGCGAAAAATTGTTTTTAGCTAAAAAGAAAATTGTAGGTATTTATTTCCGAAAAATTGTTTTTAGCTAAAAAGAAAATTGTATTTATTTAAAAAAAAGTGTTTCTAGCTAAAAAGAAAATTTCATTTATTTACAAAAAATTGTTTTTAGCTAAAAAGAAAACTGTATTTATTTTAGAAAAAATGTTTTTAGCTAAAAAAAAATTGTATTTACTTAAGAAAAATTGTATTTACTTAAGAAAAATTGTTTTTACTTCCATTGTCGAATGTTGTCATTCACTGTCAATTTCATTTTCTGTCGTCGCTTTCAATTTTATGCATTATAAATTTTAGTCTTCGTTATGAATATGGATTAAAATTCCCGTCGACAAATTAAGGGCAATTTACTTCAAATCCAATTTGTCTTTAAACGCAATATTCTTGGGAATGCAATTCAAGACTGTAATCTCATAACAGTAAAAATGTGATTTCAAAAGCTTTTAAATTCCCAAACATTAAGTTGACATATAAAATTCTCATGAAAGTTATTGATAAAAGTAGCTATTGTTCCTAGCAATTCAAAAACGAAATCTGTTAGATAGAATCATGAATTGAAAATCTATCAATTTAAAAGTAATTAATCAATGTACATTATTTAATGTACTAAAAAAATAATTAACGTACATTATTCAATGTACAAAAAATTAATTAATACGTACATTATTCAATGTACAAAAAATTAATTAATACGTACTTTATTCAATGTGCAAAAAATTAATTAATATATACTATTCAATGTACAAAAAAATAATGAACGTACATTATTCAATGTACAAAAAATTAATTAATGCACATTATTCAGAGTACAAAAACAAATTCGAAACTTTATGAATTATATTAATCCAATTTTAATAGTTTAAATGAATTAATTTTAATAAGTAATTTTAATTTATTATTATTTAAATAATTTAAATAATTTAAATAATTTAAATCCATTGATTACTAATCAGAAAATTGGATGTAAATTCAACTATAATTGAAAATAAATCGATTTGAAATGTAGATTAAAATTTGGTCGAGAGCATGAAAGTAATGTTTCAATTTGTGTTTCAGCCGGATCCAAAATGGGAATTTCCAAGATCTCGATTGACGATAGAGCAGGTATTGGGCGAGGGTGAATTCGGAAGGGTTTTGCGAGCTAAAGCGCTGGATATTGGTGGATGGACAGGGTTAACAACCGTGGCTGTGAAAACTTTGAAGGAAGATGCTTGTGCTTCCGAATTGGCAGATTTGCTCTCCGAGTATCAGCTCCTCAAGGAAGCCCAGCATCCAAACGTTATTCGTCTCCTGGGAGCGTGCACTTCCCCCGATGGTCCTGTTTATCTCATCATCGAATTTGCCGAGTTCGGCTCACTGAGGTGAGACAATCGCTTGTTGATGCGAAATCGATGATCCACCTGACCTGAAAATGCAAATACCAAGCATTTATCCGAAAACCATTTCGCTTTTTCTTTCGAGTGAAAGCTAGTGACGCTATTAAGAAATTATTTTCTATTTACTATTTCTATTAAATTATTTTCTTATATTTTTTTGAATTATCATTCAAGTCTTTTTTCTGTTCAATTTTGAAATATTTTCTAAACAGTTTTTTACGAAAATTAATTTCCCGAACAAATTCGTAACAAAACTTTGGAATTGAAAATTGAAAAATGAAAATTTTGGTAACAAAACAAACAGTTTTTACGAAAATTAATTTTCGTAAAAAACTGTTTAGAAAATATATTGGGAAGCAATAAGAAGCGGTGTTCTTTTTTACGTTTGGGGACTTTTTTTCTGATGAATCTAAATGGTGTTTTTGTTCCGTAACTTTTATTTTTTTGTATTCGGAATTGAAATTATTTAAATTTTAACGTAAATGGAGTGATTGAAGGGAACGACCACTTTCTATGCAAATGCAGGAAGACAGTATTTCCTTCCAAGTTTATTTGGGGAATGTGGCTGTTATTGCGAGTGCGGAAATAGTTAGATGAATTCCACATCAATAGCTTGCATACCTCAAGAACAATAACCGGCGAGTCTTGCTCCAAATTTTAAGTAATTAAATTTTTTGAGTTCACTGTCTTCTTCATTAAAGAATTCTGACGTGACTAAAATAATTCGAAGAAGCGAGAATAACATACTCTGAATTTTAAAACCAATTGTTCCTTTGTTATTTGATTATAATTTAATTTTTACCAGTAAATAATATTTATTATTATTTGTAATATTTATTATTATTTATAAATAATATTTATTATTTTTTGGTAAAAATTACATTATTAGTTATTAATTATTAATTTTTAACCAGAAAAGACCATCTACAAAATTATTTGTTTCTATTTAATAAGAACAATACTCCCTTTTGCATTTAATTTATTTTACATTTAATTTTAATAAATACTTGATAAATTGTTTTAACAAGTACTTAATAAATTTATCTATTAAATACTTTTGAAGTTCTTTTTTGTAACAAACACTTTTTAACAAACACTTTTTAACAAACACTTTGTAACAAACACTTTTTTTATATGGAATAAAATAGAATCTTGAATTTAAGAGACTTGATACTTTAATTAATAAATTTATTTTTTTTTAGAAACTATTTGAGACGCAGTCGTCATTTGGAGTCGGAAGGAAGAGTTCCGTGTTCGACGACTTTGCTTTCGTCGTCTCCAAATAATATAGTTCAAGAATTACAGACGGAGCCTCCGTCAAATTATGCGATTACACCTCGAGATATTTTATCCTTTGCTTGGCAAATCAGTAAAGGAATGGCCTATCTTGCTGACATTAAGGTAAAAATAGTTTTCTTTCATTTTTAGCTAATCGAAGATCAAAACTGTTAAAAGAACTATTCGTAAACCACTTTTTAAAACCTCATGAATTCTCGATTTTATGTTCTTAAATACCAATATTACTTTTTCTAATACATATTTATCAAATCTGGTAGAAATTTAATGAAATAAAAATTAAATTAATCAAATAAAATTAATAAAATGAAATTAAAAAAATCGCACATTTTGAATAGACTCTCATTATTGATGAGAATGTAAAAATATGAAATCAAAAATGAAATCAAATGAAATTAATAAAATTAAATTAAATTAATTAGATGAAATTAAACAAATGAAATTAATAAAATTAAATTAAAATAATCAAATGAAATTAATAAAATTAAATTAAAATATTCAAATGAAATTAATCAAATGAAATTAATAAATTAAAATTAAATTAATCAAATAAAGTTAATAAAATAATAATGAGTATGTTTTTTCCTTTTGTTGTAGTAGTTTGTTTGTAGTTTTTGTTCGATTAGAAAATAAAAAATAAAAGTAATTAAATAAAATAAATTCAATTCAAAATTCCAATTCATTTTCAATTGGAATTTTATTTGAATTTAATTTAATTTTAAGAATTTCTTCTAATTTTCAAGTTCTTACCTTATTCAATTTCCCTATACATTTTATTAAATTTTGTAAAACTTTTTCCAGTTGGTGCACAGAGATCTCGCAGCGAGAAATGTTCTTCTAGCCTCCGGAAAAGTCTGCAAAATTTCAGATTTCGGTCTGACTCGTGATGTTTATGAAGACGACGCGTATTTAAAACGCAGCAAAGGCCGAGGTACCAATTGTCAACTGCAAAAAGAATTAAATTTCAAATCTTTATCACTCAGTCATATATTCAATGTAAAAAAGATTCAAAGATTACAAAATTACAAAATTACAAAGAAAACAAAATAAATCGAATTGAAATCCTTGTAATTGCTTTTAATTTTGTAATTTAATTTTGTAATCTTAATTCTTTTTAATTAATGCTCCTTGTAATTTGTAAATTACAAAGATTTCAATTAAAAAAGATGCGATTTTTTTCATTTACACTTCTTTTTAAATTTTTTATATTTGCGCTTTTTTAATTTTGTTTATTTCCGCTTTTTTAATTTCTTTTATTTCCACTTCTTTTTTATTGTTTTTTATTTGCGCATCTTTTTTAATTGAAATCGATCGCTCTTTTTTACATCGAAAATAAAAATTAATGCCGTCTTTTTTCAATATTCTAAATTCTAAAAAATTCAAAATGCACTTTGATTATAAAATATTAATTATTATTGCACAATTAATTATTAAAGTTGAGTTACTTTAAATAAAGTGAAAAAAATAAAATAAAAAAACTATAAAATTTTTTAGTTCCCGTGAAGTGGATGGCACCAGAGTCTTTAGCTGATCATGTTTATACGAGTAAATCAGACGTTTGGAGCTTTGGAGTTCTTCTTTGGGAATTAGTTACCCTAGGGGCTTCCCCTTATCCAGGAGTCGATGTCCATAATCTCTACAATCTCCTGAAAGCTGGATATCGCATGGAAAGGCCAGCCAATTGCTCTCCTCAACTGTAAGCTTTTAAAAATATTTTCCTAAATTTCCGGTGTACAGTATTTACACACTTTTTTTAAAAAAAAAAATAATTTCCTTTTTAGTTACAAATTAATGGTGTCCTGCTGGCACGAGGAACCAGGAATGAGGCCATCCTTTAAAGAATTAACTTTCCATTGGGAACGGATGTTGGAAGACGGAGTTGAATATCTCGATCTCAATCCAAGAACCGTCCATAATCAGGCGTACTTTGCATCTCTTCATGCCCTTGATAGTCCTACAAGTAAAAAAGATTTTATTAGCGTCATTTTAACGTTTCGTTAATTTGTATTGTTTGCGTTTTATTTATTTTTATTATGCGTATTTATTTATTTTTATTATGCGTATTTATTTTTACAATTGTATTATTACAAAATTTTTACAATTGTATTATTACAAAATTTTAATTTTGTATTGTTGCAAAATAATAATTTTGCATTGTTACAAAATAATAATTTTGTACTGTTACTAAATAATAATTTTGTATTGTTACAAAATAATAATTTTGTATTATCACAAAATAGTAATTTTGTTTTATTACAAAATAATAATTTTGTATTTACAAAATTTTGTATTTACAAAATTATTATTTGGTAAATAATCATTTGAATTAAATAAATGTAATTAATGAACTTATTTGATTATATTGTATTTAATTAATTAACTTTCAGAATCCAGCGACGGTGTTTTGGAAGGCAGTTCAACGTCGAGGGCAGTGGGATCGAATGCTGTAAATTACCTGAGTAAGCCGTCTTTCGAGCCAGTGACGAAAAGCGACAAGGTCGACAAATTACATACTTTTTGGCAGAATCCTATTGCGTCTTTTCCAGAAGAGAGTGTAAAGTCTCCTTATGTAAATGATCGGCCTGCCAGCATGAATATCAATCACTACGAGAGTCCCATAAAATTTAGAAATTCTAGTGTCACCAGCAACAGCGAAAATGACCTCTCAACTCCAACGAATGATAGACCTCAATCTTACATCGATATGCAAGGAAGAAAGAGTCTCGATCGAGATCTTCTTCTCTTCAATAAAGTCGAGAATAAATCCGAGCAAGCCAACGTCTGAGAAAATTCAAGACTCGCTTTTTGCGATCTTTTGAAAAGCTCTTGAATACTTTGGAATCT